>JAFLJL010016048.1:150868-165750 GCA_018398815.1 Conus ventricosus | reverse complement strand
TAAAACAGGATACACACATACTGGAAAAAATAAAAACAGACGCAACCACCACTAAACAACATTTCAAAAAAATGCAACTTATGTACTACAGAAAAGTGGCTGATATTATGTAAACCCCACTAGCATCCCTGAACTCTAAAGTAGAAAATGATAAACAATTGCAGGCATAAATGGAAATCTTTGTCAATGCACCATTCGTGGCACCCCCCTGACGCGCCCCAAAAAAGAAAAACCGGCAGGCCACGTGCCACACGCTCAGAACTCACCGCCAACACACACAATATATAACACGGGTGGCGTGCCCAAATTGTATTGTATACCCTGGGGAGAGCGCTTTTAGCTTGAAACAAGCTTGTAGGTTTTAACCTCTTCATTTTTAAATCTTATTTTAAACTGGTATATATATATATATATATATTATATATATATATATATATATATATTATATATATTATATATTATATATATATATATATATATAACTTCTTCTAATTCTTACAAAAAACAAGAGAAATAAACATATTTACATTCTCTCCTATAATATAAAAATCTAAATGGGTTACAGCACGCTCTTCTACTTCCAGCACCATAATAAATCAGAACAAACAACTGGCTTTCCGTCTTGATTAGTTATTTTTACATCTAATGAATTTATAGGCCCATTAATTAATTCTTTAAATTCACTGTTTTTTCCAACTAAGATTAATCGATAATCGCAAAACCCCGCCCTAGTTGATGGCAAAACCTTTAGAACTGTAGATGGGTAGCCATCAAGCAAATTAGTATCTGTTCTTAACTGTTGTAAATGAACATACAACATTGGGTTTACAAGAAAATCAGAAGGTTTATTACCTTCAAATTTATAAACATCTTCTCTTGTACTAAATCTATAAGCTCTGTCACTACTTTAAAAGCCTAAGATTTTAGCTTAGGCCTCTTGGAAAAGTGTACTCTCTTTCTTTCTTCTAGTGGGAATGTATAGTAATTCTGAGGTTTGCTTCGTTAATTTTCAACAATATACCATATTCGCTAAGTACTTCTTTTAAAGAAACAAAGTTGTAGTCACCATCAGGTATTTGCACATGAGTTATTTGATTGCCCACCCTCGTTACTAATATTGATCCAGTTATTTTGGGCTTCTTCGGATATGTTAGCCCACATAACTTTAAAGCCAATTCTTTGAGGGCAATCCTACAACGCCCGTGCCAATTGACAATTGGGTACGTTAAGAACACACGCTCGCTTTGCTTGGTTATATAGATGTACATCTTTTTTATAACTATTTTAAAAATTAATTTAAAAAATGAAACCTTTTAAATATAACGAAAGCGCCACTTATAATGTAGGAGCGTTTTATAACCCCAATCTTTAGACTTCAGCAATCTAACCATTGCAGTAGACGAATCATACGGCTTCCAAGTCAGACTTGTAAACCCACTAACTAGATATTTAAATCCGCCAATAAAGAATGATAAAGTGCCATCAGCATGGTCATCCCGCCCTATGACGTTTTACCAGAATCAGTTAAATTTTGCCATTTACTGCGCAACTACTGGCTGCGGTGTTTCATATGCAAACCATTTAAACCATCCCAATCTTTTAGTAAGGTCAGTATATAACTTTCATGTTATTACCAGTACAGACGAATACTAACTGAACTACAAGTGCCCCTCCCCAGCGACAACGCGTTTAATCCATTTAAAAGCCCAATGGACAATAATGCATATGAAAGAATCTGCAACGAATTTAACATTGACCCTCAACTGATTTTAGACAAAAGTTAGACCGCAATCATGGGTTAGGCACATTGTATTTGTGGGCACAAAAAGAGAATATACTTATGACTACTGGCCTGGCCACACCTCTTTTCAACCAAACAAACAAGTTCGATTGGGATCCATAGAACAAAAACATCCTAAGCTTGGGCAACATTTATCTTAGATGAAAGTGAAGGCCTAACAATGCCAGGAGTGCAAAGGCTTAATGACTCTATAAGGACATACGTTTGGTGTCTATTAGGAGCACAAGCACAGACTAAGTCTAGCATAGTAGATCAGTCTACAGGCTTTGATGCCAGAAAACAATTTCTAGCCAATTTTAGAAGTGCTATTAACTCTGCTGTTGATTTGCCTGCCAGCATACAAAGGTATCAAAACGTTCTTGCAATGCTAGGTCAAAGGTTGACTTTGTTGTAGGCCATGGATTATACATGCTACCCTCCAACCTTAGACTACAGATTGGCATGATACAGAATTATACAATGAAATCCTCATAGCTGGAGACGACCAAAACTTGGGCACAATCAAAGCTTAAACACAAGGCCCGCTCCATCCATTTTAAAAAAAAGTACCTAGCCCTAAGAAAGCGATATATTTATAAGCGCCCCACAGCCAGAAAGCAGCCAGGAAAGCACTCCACCTGTTAATGTACCTCACACTGACAGTCACACTAGCGAAAAGACAGCCCTTGTTGTGTTTTTAACTTTTACTGGATTAGCTATACTTTATTTCACTAAAAATTAATCCAGCAGCTAGCACTCCTAACGTCCACAGATGGTCAGCCATATAACCAGCAACTTTGCCTATAGTAGACAAAACCCAACTAACAACACTGCCTATTATGCCAGGCAGAGCATCAAGCGCTTTGGCAGCTAACTTCTTAATAAGTTTGCCAGATGATGTAATTGTTTCTAATCCAACTTTTACCAGGCTGAGGTGTTGGAGGGGCTACTGGTCCTGTTGGCGCACTGCCAGTTAAAGCATAAACGAGTGTAGAGATAGCAAACCCAACAGCTGTATATACTTAACTATTGTAATCCCCTGTTCCCTGAACAGAATCCTTATTCTTTCAGCTAACGTAGTGTTTTCATAAAGTATTCTCTTTAGTTTCTTTGAATCTGGTTGTTTGTGATTCTAGATTTCCTCTGAGAATAGAAATCACGTTTAACTGCCCTTCCCTTTCGCCCATTAACTCCTGTATTTTCTGCTGTATTCTAGCCTTTTCTTCTCGCCCTAATTGTTATCATCTGCATCAGCGAGTTTATTTTTTTCTTCTTCTATCTCTCTATCTATCTTACTAAGTTTTGCTGTGCTGTGCATTAGTTCTTCTCTTATTGTTGTAAAAGCGGCCTTAAGACCCTGGATGTCGCGCATAGGCAATGGAGAATCGTCAATTGTTTCTAATGTTTTTCTGACTGTCTCCTCACTTAAACTCGTTTCAATTTCCGTTATTAGCTCATCTGCTATTCGATTTAATTCTTGAAGAGGTATGTTTTGTATTTCAGATTGTGTTGGCAACTCTTGCCCCAAGTTTTGTAAAAGACTAACAGCCTCAGGCCTTAAATCGTCAATAAAGTTTAATTGCCTTTGGTTAACAACAGGGAGATCTCTAAGAATTGTAGCCTGCTTTAAAAACTGGGTTGGGTCTGGTTTTGCAGTAAGTCGCACACTCTTTCCTTTACTGGTTCTTACATACAAATGATTATTTCATCTGATGAAAAATCAGAAACCCTAAGTGCTCCTGGCTGCTCTCGCCCCATATGGCTATATAATGATTCAATTCTATCTAGCAATCGTATTTGGCTTAATCCTACTCCTTGACCTGCTGCTGCTCCTTCAAGCTCTTCTTGCAATGAGGGGCCTAGTTTCTTCATCTTCATCTTCAATAGGATCAGGCGCATCAAAATCTTCATCCATATTTTTTATTATATTCTTTTTGTTTTATAAAAAATGATACTCATATGGTTGTGACCTTGATCCATACAGAAAAGAGAAGGAACCCCACGGCGTAAAAGGTATAAGGCAGACTGTAATTAGTGTAAATACTCCATCAACAGTTCAGCCCGGACAAGGTTTTAACAGTCAAGTTCCCTGATCTTGGCGCTGACGATGTTATAATGCCAGGCACTGCTAAACTTTCATTCAAAATAGATATTGCATCGGCAGATCCTAATGCTACTGTTGTTGCTAATTTAGGCAGGGCTATCGTTAAAACATATAACAATTAAACTGGAGGGCACAGCAGTCTTTGCACTAAGAAAGGCAGACATTTTTGCCCTCTATTCTGACCTATGGCTGCCTAAAAAAAGAAAGAAAAGAGAAAGTTTATCAGGGAATACAAAGTCCAAACGTCTTAAGCACAGGCTTAAAGCGGGGGATGCAAAGAATGATGTTAAAGATGAGGCAGTATGCAGAAGCATTTGGCAACAGATTCTGCATCCCTCTAGATTTTGAGCTGTTAAAGACGCATATGCATATTACCAAGGCGCACTAAAAGAAAACTTACTTATGAACTGACATATAATCCTAGCGATTCTGTAGTTCTGTCTGAAGATCCTGAAGCTAAATACACAGTTAGTGACATCTCTCTTGAGTTTGATGTTGTTACTAACCCTGAACTGGCCAGAACAATATTAACCCATTATAAATGTAAAACGGTTATTTATTATGAAAACGTTATACACTCCATTACAGAAAATAGAAACAAGCGAGACACTCTCTGGAACATACATCTAAATCAGTCTATGAAGTCTTTAAAAGGAATTTTGTTCTTATTTACTGAAGAAGAACAACTCCTTTTCAGAGAGAATCAGAAGCGTTTTATAATCCAAAATTGAGAAGGTCGACTGTTCAATAAATGGCAAGCTGATCAGTTGTATTCGGGCCGCGGTCTTTTACCTCACCAACACTTTGATGAAATAAGAAAGTTGTTTGCTGGAGGTAGGCAAAGGGATCTACAGTTGATCGTGTATGTAAAAAACTTCGCCTTTATGATGTAAGACTCGAAGACTACTTAATAAGTAAATATGGGCTGTGGCTGGATTTTAGATCTACATTTGACAACAGATTGTTTGGAAGTGGGAAAGGATAGGGCAAGATGGTATACAAATAAATATTCGCAAGAAAGCAGACGGAAACGCCCCAATACAAATGCATGTTTTTATGGTTTGTGATGCTCAGTTAAACATTGAAGAAAACAGGTTAAAAGACGCGGCTTATTAAAATGCAGAAGAAATATTCTAATAAAAACAGATGGATAGTTTGAAGTTTCTGCCAAAAGATCCGCACTGTTCTCTTATCTGCGGGATTACTGGGTGTGGGAAACTGTCTTCGTACTTGATTTGTTACAAACAATATATAGGTTTCATACGAGCACATTGTTATATTCTGCACAACAATTAAGCACAACAAGTCTTACAAAGAAAGAAAGTTTATTTGGACGGACGATAATATATTTCTAGTTGATCCTAGCGACAAACTGAGTGACTGTTTAGAACATTACTATAGACTTTTTGAGGGAACTGAAACCCTGTTATTATTGATGACTGTTCAGCTGAACGAGACATTATTAAAAAAGAAAAGCTCTGTCGAAGCTAGCCTTTAGTGGTCGTCTTAGTTTCTGTGTGGCTCTTAACTCAAAAATACAATGCTGTCTTAAAAGACTTTAGATCACAGTTAAAATCAGTCGTATTATTTTACACTAAGGACAAAGATAGTTTTGAAGAATGTTTGAGTGAAAATTATATAATAAGGGACAAAGAAGAGCTAAACAAAATAAAAGAGCAGTTAGAAAATCTAAGCACGCTAAGCTATGCTTACGGACTGACCCCCCAGTTCAATACGTTTGTTTATTTTAATTTGTTTATTATTTACCGCTTATAACAATTTGTTTATTATAATTTTTATATTATAAAAAGAATGTCTCGAGGGCCAGAAACCAAAAGCACAGCTAGCTCCTAAATGCACTGCAGTAGAGCTAAAAGACCTAGCAGACACAACCGAGTTTGATCTAATAGGAGTGCCAGGAAATGTTTATGGATTTGAGTACACAGATGATGGGGCTTACAAACGAACAGAAATTGAAGACAAAAAACGACAGCATATATCCTACCCTAGAAGAGATAAGAAATTTAAGGGCAAACGATTTTGGCAAATATGAATACAAACTTCATAAAAGAGAGAATGCTTGGGCGTTGCTTCCTGAAATTGATTGGATTTTAAAGTTTGAACTACGAAGCCCCATGTATACTACGATAAGGCAAACAATTTTAGAAAGGCTTTGAATGCGGGGTCCTATCTTGTTAGCTTAGTTCCAGGAACGCAACAGAAAAAACATATTGAAATAAACTAAGCGAGGTTCTGAATATATGCTACAGAGAAAGAAGTCCTTAGCCGAAGTAGGGAATGACACTGTCGGCTTAGAATTTAACCCAACGCTACAGTCACTACCTAGGCAAATGACGATGATTTTTCGCTTATTTATTACACCAAGGGAGGGAGATACTAGTTTGCCAGAACATACGTTAATCAGAGGTATAACAAATAAAGGCTGAAAGCTTGGATGCTCCTCTTAAGCTCGTTATTGCAATTACTAAAAACGGAGACGAAATAAACATCCTTAAATCATCTGACAAGGTTACTGTGATGGTTGACAAAGACAAACTAACAGTACTCGACTTTATTTTCATTAAATATGTTGATTTTATTGCGTTTTTACTCTGTTGATGAAGTGCTGCCAGAAGGGTTAATAAAAAGATTAATTTAAAAATAATCTTATTTAAAAATGGAGGTTCAACAGTTTAGGTTAGAGCAAATACTGAACTTCAAAAGGAAATAGAAAGCGACTTGGATAAGTATAGAGTTACTAGAAAGAAATATGTTAAAGCTTTAAATACTCTTTCTTATGTAATTACTGGTTCATCAGCTGTAGCTAGCGTAAGTGCAGGGTCTAGTGTTGCTGTTTTAGCCACTGGGGCTGGGGCGCCAGCCTCTTTAGCATTAGGGGGCCTGGTTTGGGTTTTTAGGCGCTGTGGTCTATGATTGTAAGTGCTGTTTTAAAAAAATTAACTCCTAAATTACAAAAGCACACTGCCATTGTAGCCCTAGCATCAGCAAAACTTTGTTCATTAAGATTAAGAATAAGCAAATCATTACAGGATGAAAACATTACGGACGAAGAATTTCAGAAGCTTATGGCTGATGGTGAGGATTTACAGACGCCAAAAAATTGAACTTCAAAAAGGAGTGGAGAAAGACTTTACTTCACGACAGGTAGACACTGATGCAATTAAACAGAACATTGAAAAAGAAACACACGATCAGTTAAACCAAAATAGAGCAAAAAAAATAAGTTTAACAAATACTTTTTTTTGTTAGCCCACTGTGTTTGGTGGGACAACTGCAACTCCTCGCGAACAAAGGATCTTTTAGGGGCAGGCTTTTTAGAAGAGAGAGTCTCTATTAAATAATATACGGGGGGATCTGTTTTCATAATTCTTTCAACTTCATATACATCTATGCTCCATATAGGATCTGTAGCTCTAATTCTAACATCGCCTTCTGCCTCTCCAGGAGCATACAAGTATCTTACTTTTAGTCCAAACGGCAAGAGTTTTTGAGTCCCTTGCACATCTTCAGTAATGCTATTTTTTTTTAAATTTGATTGCGTTTACTGGTTTAAGGCCTGTTGCTTTAAATTCTTCATTGTTCATGGCGCGTAAGACTGCTGGCAATCTCCTAACCCATTCTGTGTTGCGCGTTCTATCCATAATTTTTCTGTGATATTTGATAGGTAAACAGGCGTTCAGCTAGATTCTATTAAAGTTTTCTACTAAGGCTTGTGATCGATGGTTGCCGGTATCCCTCTCTTAACTGTAACATGATGTTTTAAAAACAGTTGGTTACAGAACCTTTAAACTCTTTTCCATCATCAACCTGGATCATCCTAGGATACTTTAATGGGCCTCGCATGTATATTTGTTGTAAAGCCACAGCCACAGCAGTTGAGCTTTTATCCGTTAAAGGTTCAGCGTCTTTGTACCTTGAAGCCATGTCAACAACTGTTAGAGCATACTTAAACTTTTGTCTTCTAATTTTGTCATGTGGAAGATACAACAAGTCCATCTGGTGGGTGTCATTAGGAACTGAATTAACAAATCGAGGCCTTATTATTCTTTTTGGAGCAGGTAAATATATTTGCAAATTGCCTGTTTGAAAGCAGTCTTTCGCATCGATTCAGACACTCTAGCAGCTTTACTTAGTTTTTCAATAGCAGTCTTTCCTTTCCAATACCCTTTAGGAGAATAATATATTTTGTACTTCGTATTGTCCATAAGAAGGACTGTATTTTTAATTGTTTTTTTAGATTGTTTGTGCAAAAATATAGATTGCTCCCATAGCGCCCACATTAAAAACCAATTCTGCTATTTTCTGTTCCTCAGATGGTTCATAAAAGTCAGACAGTTCTGGAGGCGGGGCTGTTAGAAACTTCTTTCCTGTCACTAAGTAATACTCATTCATTGCCTCATCAACGTCTGTAAATGTGTGCTCTGCATGACCCTGTTCCCTTAACTTTTTATTAATAAAGTCTAAGTGAGCAATTCGTCTTTTCTCGTAAGCGTCTCTTGCGTTAGCTAAATCTTCTATTGCTTTGTTATGGCGTTCTCTTTCTTCATCGGACCGCAATTTACTAAACATATAATTGCTTCCAGAGAAGGCCAAGGCATTAACAATAGCTCTCCTACCATCATAACTACTCCCACCATCTTTTTATAAATCAATATTTTCTTATGAATTAATCTTTCTATGAACTAATATTTCTGGGATAATCCCCTGTGTAACAAGAAAGTCTTTTGACGCAATCCCTGCAGTGATTACAACTATAACCTTAACAACGTCCTCATGTCTAACCTTCCTAGATCCGCCGGCTTCATTCTAAACATGTTTTTTGCTAGCACACTATAGCCTATACTAAGACCACTAATCACTGCAGAATGGTAAATGTATTGATAATCTTTTTTCACTCATCTTTTTATTAACTAAAAAATAATTAAAATAATCATAATACGAAAGGCTGTCTATGTGCTTTTTAATCAAAATAATCTTTTGTTGTTAAAGCTAAAAATAAGGTTGCAACTAGTTTGGCGAATCTTCTATCTTTCCCATGTTGGGAGGTTTATTCCTAACAAACATTTTGCAAGGGTTGAATAAACTATAACACCAACAATAGGCACTGCATAATTAACCAGCGTTTAAACTCATGGTTTTAAAAGTATTATATTATTTTTTATTGCTTTTTAAAATGGATTGTGACGAACTATTAAAGTGTGAGGAGCAAGCAGACTACTCCGTAGACAACTGCATAAAGAAAGATTATACTCTCTGGCTGCGTGTGGAAAAAACTAGACAGTATTTAGGTACTGAACTAAGTATTGAACAAATCCAACAACTGTCTACATCAGACATTGAGAAGTACTATGCTAGGTACGAAGCACAGCTAGGGTCAAAAATGTTAGATCGGTGGGTCAGACAATGATTAGTTTATATGCTAAGTTAGTAAGTAAGATGGCTCGGTTGATTCAGAAGAAGATTTAAAATATGACTTATCACAAGATCCGGTTTTAAAACAAGTCCCTAGAAACTCTTGCATGTGACATGTATAACAGATTTGGGACGATGTTATGTCCATTCATCATGGGAATTAATTACTTTTATTCATATTAATTTTGATTATATTAAATTTAATCGCAATAAAAAAAAAGAGCGATCAGGAGAAGAGACGCCGCAGGGAATCCGCAGGACAGTCCGCAGGAGCAGAATGTACCACAAGTGAATGCACTACAAGTAATTGTGCCACAAGTGAGTAATGTTACTAAAACTAAAAATCCTGGACGTATTGAGGCCGGGCGTAAACTAGCTGAATGGAACAGACTAAGAAAAGCAAACCAATCAACAAAACAAAAATTGTTAGATAGTAATACAACATCGCCACCAACAACAACAACCCAATTAACAAAAACACAATCACAAACAAACGATAAGATGTATTATTATGTATTTGCTGCTGTTGTTGTGGTGGGGAAGTTTTAGCATACAAATGTCTAACGCCATACTTAGCAGCAAAGTTACAAACCCCCACAGCAAAAGAAGAAGAGTCAGCTTCTGCAAAAAAAGAGCAACCTCCTGTTGTAGACCCATTTTCTATATAATAGTTTTTAAGAACTAAATAAAGTACAAGTTAAGAACTAGATAAGTACAGTTAAGTTAGTTATAGAAAAGTACTTTTTAAGTTAAGTGCAAGTAAATTACAAGTAACAAAAAAACAAGTTCTTGTTTTAAGTACTAGTTAAGTTCTTAAATAAGTACTAGTTAGGTTCTTAAGTTAAGTACTAGTTAGGTTCTTAAATTAAGTTCTTGTTAGGTTCTTAAGTTAAGTACAAGCCAATACAGTCAAGTTAATCTTTTAAAGTTCTCCAATGCCCTACAGCATATGAAAACTCAGGACTGACGTAAGGTCTCTTGTTATTGTTAGAGACTAGTGATTTCCTATTAACAGAAGTTGTGTTTACTTGATGAAGAGTAGAGCGCAGATTAACATTTGTGTGAATAAAAATACTTTGTTTTCAAAGAGAGCTTGCTTGTAGTTGTCGTGAGATATATTTTTTTTGACAACTTCTTTACTTATGCCTTTAGCCTTTTCATTACAGAAGTCTGGCTGGCAACGCTATCATCTTCGACCGCAAACCACTATTCTTTGATAACTGTCCCATTAAGTTCATCCTTCATCTTTCCAATCACTTTCTTGTTAACAGTTGAATGCAAAGGACTGTCTTTTGGATAGTCGCATGTGTCGTACCACCATCAGTTCCTTTAGCTACTTCTGTTTCTAAGTCCTTATAGAAGTCTTCTGTGGGGACGTCTAGAATAAAAGAGTCAGTGTCTGTGTAAAGGACTCTTGCTTCTGGGTACCGCGGTTTAAAGTAGTCATACAGAAATTCTAACATTAATAACTTTGACAGCTCTAATACAGTAAAGCCGATATAACACCGGCTTGTCCAACTTAACATCCTTTTTCTTCATCATTAATGCCAGCCAAGCTGTCGTTAAATCTTCTAAAGTCTTGATAGTTAGGTTTTAGAAGCACACTAATTGCTTGGTTTTCTTTTGTAACTAATTTCACATCTTTACGCTTGTGTGGATTTTCCATAGTTTTGCCAAAACAGCTGTTGTTATTAACTTAAAGAAGTCTTTTTCTGAAGCATCAGTGGCTTGAGTTCTAAGTCAGTATTCTTCTTGATGTATGGCCTCATAAAGGGCTCTTGGTCACAGATAATTATTCTGTGAACAGCTCTTAGTTTCAACCCGTTGTCTTAAGTAAAACTGTAACAGTCTGTAATGACACACATATTAGTTTTGTGGCGAAGATTGGGTACACGTTTAGGAGGTTCGATAGGACTCATCTTTAATCTTTCTGCGGCTGGGGGGTAATCGTTGTGGAGATCGTGTAATTCTTTAGGATATTCTAAGTCTACTTCCAAGATTAGTCCTGCTGGATTATCAGGCGTAAGCTGTGACAACATGCCTAACACAGTGTTAACATCATGAGGTCCTTTTAGCATTTTAAAGTTACGTAATGGAAGCGGTTGACTCATGGCCCATCCATACAGATTGTTGGCGTCTAAGTACATTAGATAGTTGGATGGTTTAGTGGGATCATAGTCGTCTAAATATTTGTTGTTAGCTTTGCAGTAAGGATGTGAGGCCATGCTAATACTCCCCTTAAACCCTCTTCAAATCATCTGAAGTGTGGGCAGATCGATATTAAGTCAATCTGGATGTTTGTAGACTTTAAGAATGCATCCCAAGAAAGGCCTGGGGCAGAGATGTAATGTGATGAGTCTAAGCTGTAATGTTTCATGCATGTAGTTCTGTAATTCTGAAAGACGTCTGCCAATAAACATACGTCAGCCATCAAGTATTTATCATGATAATCGCCCATTGTTCGACAGTGTAATTCTGTCCAGGCTTTCTGTGCATATTCATAGTCAGAGTCAGTTATGCTTTTCCTCTAAGTCTAGAGTAAAAATCGTCTTTTATGCGGTAGCGCCGGCTCGTCAAATCTTTCCCACGAGTCCATGTATTCATAAGGATAAACGCCTTTACGCACTAAAGAGGGATCAAAATATTGTTTAGTGATTGGAAAGTCTTGTAGAGATCCTGCTAGTTATCCAAACTTGCCATCAGATGTTGGGCAGAGTCATAAAAGGATAAACAGTCAAGAGTAAAAAGTCATGTACTTTTCTGAAGATTGTGCAATGCAGGTAACCCTTTTATATTCAGAAGTCACTGCTTGCATGATAAAATGAGAATCATAGCCTCGTAAGTTATGAAAGAAGATAGGTAGCTTCCATTTCTCTGGGGTCAACCTTAAGTTGAAGATTACAATTGTTGTGTGCTGCTCCTCTAAACTTTCCAGTAATGTGACCGTGGTCTCTTAATGTCACGTCCTTTACTTTAGTTCTAAGCCGCAAATCCAACAGTGTGTAGATAGTCATAACGTTCTTGGTCTTCAGAAGTCATAACAATGTCTGAAAGATTTAGTTGGTTGGATAACTGATGCGAAGTTGTTTCATTGCTCTAAAAATCTTACTAGTTGCGTTAGGGCTTCTGTAAATCTCTGGGCGTGTGTGTGCCCCATTGACCTAACAACAATAAACGCATAAGAACAGATCTGATGGTGGGTTAATTAAGGTTGTTTTTTGTTCTTGCTGTTGTGGGCCGTTAGTACTGTGGTATAGATTGATTCAAAGTCAGCATAAACCATCGTATGGGCTCATCTGCATTTTGTGTACATTCTTAAAACTAATTTAGACCCTGGTGGAGGCATAGGAGTTTAGTTCTACAGTCTACAATACTTTTACAACGATCCTTATGTTCAGCGGCTGCTTCTATAGTTGGGATTCTGAGGAAACACCTTCTACAAAGCCCTTGTTTAGCATGATCCTTTGATGTAAAAGCCATAAGTCTGCTTTGTTCTGATTAATACATAATGACTCTTGGGGCCGTCTGTAAACAGTATCAAGTCTACATGTTTGTCAAGTAATTCGCCAAAAGTAGGAGCGTTGGGAGAAATCCTAGAGGCACTAGATTAGCTTTTACAGGACCATGTGTATACGCTTACAGTGATTGGTTTGTTTTGCTCTTCAAACTGAGATATACTTTCTATGCTCACTGGAAAGGTTATGTTATCAAAGTTCAGCTCTTGCTTATATGCTTCATAATTGGAAACTCTGTTTGCATGATTTTTAACAGGATGTAGATGCGCTAAAACGCACCACATAAACACATGTTGTCAGTATTGTTTATGTTTAAGACTGCTCGTTTTAACTCTAACTCTTTGGGGAGAGGAAGGTGAGAATTGCCAACTATTAGGATAGAACTTTTGTTTGTCTCAATCTGATTTCAAGGACTGTCCCTTCAGACCAGCCAGAACCCCTTAACTTTGCCTCTCACTTGCATGGTTAAACTGTGTAAGCATGTAATCAGCCCAGTTAGAGTTAAGTCGTGATAGCTGATTACTTCTTTCTGCCTTGTTGAAACCCAGACTGGCATGTTAGTATCATCAGGCGTTATATAATCAATCAGAACGGCAAAACAACACTTTTGCTGGCGGCTCCATCTGAAGAAACTTTGGGATTTTAGGAGATAGCATGTGCCACGCTTTCATGAACGTTTGTAGGGTTAATAATATCCATGTCTACTTCACTAAACATATCGCTTAATTGTTTGTCACTGCTAATATTTCTTCCATTGTATATAGTTTTCCATCCTCGATTTACTTGTGGTCTCATTTTTAAATGCCACAATATTTTACGTAAATTAAAAAAAATAAATGTATATAAAAGTAAGTAAAAACGCGCTTTTTTTATTATTCACCTAAGCGTTGCAACACTTCAAGACATGTTAACCTACAATAACGCCTACATAATATTTAGCTTTTTCCGAATCACTACAGCCAATGTTCAATCACTTTGACTGCTTCGTTTAAATAGTTCACTATGATCTTTTATTATATTGTTTACATCATTCTCAAAGCCAAATTCACTAAATCAATGTTTAAACACTTTCATTGTTTCGTCAATAGTTCATTACAATTCTTTAAATCAGATTCACTGAGTTCGGCAGCCATTTTAAATCTAAAATAAATTAAAAAAATAATTGTAATTCAACTGTTATTTATATAGTCTTTTCTAATCGCAAAACATGATCTTCATTTAAAACGAATAGCTACTCCTTCAGGGCTAGTAGAAACAGTCAGATTAACATCTTCAGGAGCCATTTGTCAACTAATATGGCAAACAACTTTACAAACTGGTTGAGGCCAAGAATCTGGTATTTTGCTGATGACCTGTTTCACGCTTTCTCACATGGGCTATTCGATTAAAAAGATCAGTAATTAATTCTTCAAACCTGCTCTTTAACTCTTCTATATTGCCCTCCCTCTCCCAATCCAACTCGTAAAGTATATTAATAAGCTCTGTAGCTACTTCGGCCTTATTTTTTAAACCAAAATAAAAACGACAATTAAAAAAAAATAAGTAATCAGTTTCTCTTGTTTTGTGCAAGAATCAGAAGAAGTTATATGTGTTTCCAGTCTGGGAGTGTGGGACTGTCAAACCATATATATGTGATTTTATGGCTTGGAGAGAATGTAAAATCTTCGTTCACGATCCCCCATGTTATTCTGCACGGAAACCCCCATTTTAAATTGACAATTACGTCTATTTTTAGAGGGTTTTTGGATGTTAATTATTTTGTGAAAACAGGTGTTGATTTTGGTCAAAATGATATGTGATGGACGTGATTTGTATGTGAAAAAGGGGGTTTTCGTGCAAAATAAGATGGGTGGTCTTGAAACGAAGATATTTACATTCTCTGACGTGGTGATCTGTCCTCCTCGTCCTCCATTGGCACGAGTGGTTTTGGTGAGTGATGAGATTTAAATTTAAATTTATTTGGGTGGTACGTTGGGCACGTTGAAGATATTTTGGTCAAATTTCGGCATTCTTTTTCTTTTAATTCGACTCTGGGGGTTCGTTTTCCGGG
>JAFLJL010016048.1:119668-144868 GCA_018398815.1 Conus ventricosus | reverse complement strand
GTTAGTGACATAAGCCCCCCAGCTGTGGTCAACTTTGACAGACCTGGAGGGTTCTCTGTCACTGCTCTACCAGGAAACAACACGCAGTGCCCAGACACTCATTTCCAGTGTCATGATGACGGCTATTGTCTCCCTGTATATGTCAGGTGTAATGACATGATCGACTGTCCAGGCCATGAAGACGAGGCTGGCTGTGAGAACTTTAACACGTGCCCAGGATTCTATCGGTGTCGTGACAGTCACAAAACAATCTGTTTGCACGTGAATCACGTGTGTGACGGGTTGCGACAATGCCCTCTGCATGATGACGAACTATGTCACCTCGCTTGTCCAGACTTCTGTGTTTGTTTCGGTCTCGCCTTTTCCTGCAACCACACATTCTCTGTCAACTCTTTCCACAGATACGCTTCCTGGAAGCCCCTGGGAGTGGACTGTCTGTACGTGACATCACTCACAATACTATGCTGGTCCATCTCGGCGTGCGGGCGTGTGGATGGACGTCCTGGATAAAGTCGTTTTACCGAATCTCCACAGTTTGGATCTTGCTATGAATCTAATTCATTCCGTCAACTTTATGCACTTTGCAGGAATGTCTCGACTTCGAAGATTGAATCTGGCAGATAATCCTATGGCTGGTGGGTACGAAAGTGCCCTTCTACAATATGTTCATCCGTCACTGCAGGTCTTCAACATGTCCCACGTCCATGCTAATTCTCTGAACATGAGCATCCTGTCAACTCTTATGCCAAACTTGCAAGCGTTAGACGCATCATGGAGCAACGTAAGAGTACTTTGGGGTCAAGGGTTCTTCCATAATCTTCAGTTTTTCAGTTTACAGAGTTGCCCCATAAACTGATTTCAATCCCGTTGTCATGAAACCCATGCCAAACCTCAAGTACGTTGCTGCAGATGACATGAAATTGTGTTGTCCTGTCGTTTTACCAGACAATTTCCGAGGTAAATGTGGGCGCCGTCTGATGTTATCTCGTCGTGTGATGACTTGCTGAAGTCTAGTGCTTTCCGTTATGCTCTTACAGTGTTTGCTGTGCTGGCTGGTCTGGGAAATTTGTGTGGGATCGTCTACCATACATGGTTTTTATTAGGAAACGTCAAGACTACTTTCGTAATATTTGTTCTTCATCTGTGTGCTTCGGATTTCTTGACGGGAGTTCATTCAATCTTCATTCGCGCTGCAGACCGCATGTATGCAGGGAGTTACATTTGGAATGATACTGCGTGGAGGGAGAGTGTCGCTTGCAGCACAGCAGGTTTCTTTTTGTTCTTATCATGTGAAGTATCAGCATTTCTGATCTGGTTGATCACTTTGGATCGATTCCTGGTGCTTCGATTTCCTGCAGTCAGATCCACTTTGGGGTCAAATCAACTCACATAGCCTGCGCCATCGTGTGGACACTGGGACTCACCCTGGCGTCGGTACCTCTGCTCCTGTGACCTCACACTGGGAGTTTTTCCACCAGACAGGTCTTTGCTTTCCACTGCCTGTCACCACAGCTGACTTTCCTGGTCACGTTTACTCCTTCAGTATCATGATCATCTGTAACTTAATCCTCTTCAGCACGGTTGGCGTGGGTCAGTTCCTCATTTACTTGTCAGTAAGGAACAGCACTAAAGCTAGTCAGTTAACAAAGCTGCGAGACTTGGGCACTGACAGTGTGCAGTGCAAGGAAGCAATTATCGCCAGGCGCCTCCTGTCCCTTGCAGTGTCTGATTTTCTGTGCTGGTTTCCTGTTGGTCTGTGTGGGGTTCTGGCTGCCAGTGGTGTCGTCATTCCAGAGAAGGTCAACGTTGGAATTGCCATTTTTGTGTTGCCACTCAATGCGGCACTCAATCCGTTCCTCTATACTTTGAACATAATATTGGAGAAAACGGCGGACTGCACAACAACTCCGTCTTCAAAAACTGTTACGTGCACATCAAAAGAGGTGACACTCAATGCATATCACAAAATGTTGATGTCATTGTATCGGCAGTTATATCAATATGCATTTGTGAACATGGACTGCTTATGACTAAAATTATTACTTCACTTTTAGGAATGCGTATACAGGTCACAACGTGGTTTACAATCACGATAATGTCTCGCAGTTAAATGGCACCATTGATAAATAGGGGAAAAACAAAAAACAAAACAAAAACAAAAAAAAAACAACAACTTTGCATGCCAGGTTAAATGGTTGGAATCACGCAAAATATTGTTTACCATAAAAAACAAAAACAAACAACACAACACACACACACACAACACACACACACCCACACACACACACACACACACACACACACACACACCACACACACTCACACACACACACACACACACACACACACACACACACACACACACACACACACACACACACACACACACATCTGTACGTAACTTTTATTGTTTCAGCGGGGCGCGCTGGGGAGGGGTGGGGGATGAAAGTTTGTTTCTGGCCTAAACTTTGCACGAATTAGCATTCACATTTTCTGTGCTGATAACATCCTTCTGCTTGCGATCTTTTTCTGTCAGTCCTCCGGGCGTTGGCTTTTCAATCATTCTCCTTCTATCATATCATAATGAAAGCAAATAGCAGCTGTCGGACTGGACTGTGGCTACAATTGTACCTACTATGGTTGCACGGGATCTGCACCACTATCTGAACTTTAGTTCCTCTGTTAACACTGACTCCTGTGGAAATTATTATTTGATGATTACAGTCCAGGAGACGAAATTTACAGAAAAAAACCCACACAAAACATCTCTAACTATTTCTGGTTTCAAGTGAAGAAAAACACTTTGGTTTTACTTCTATTTCTGACAGTCACATTTAAAAGTTTACATACCACGATCACCTGATGATTCCAGGAAGCAGGAGTTGGGGTGGATGGGTGTTCAGAGGTCAGATGTGCTAACGATACACTGAGCCCAAGTTCTGTGGGGTTATATGAGGATGGACTCTCTTCTCTCTCTCTCTCTCTCTCCTCTCTCTCTCTCTCTCTCTCTCTCTCTCGCTCTCTCGTTAGATGGACTTTTTCTCGGAGAGTAAAGATTTTGGGAAGAAATATCACATTATCTGCGAATACAACATCTGGTAAAATAGCTTCCAAGTCGATTAAAACGAACAATGAACAGACAGTCACTTATCGTTTGGAACTGTGTGCAAAAAAGGCCTGGGAATGGAAGCAAGGTTGAAAGGAAGACAGCATGGTTTTAAACAAAAATAATGATCATAACATAAGGAAACATAAATGCTACTATTGATCACGATAATGATAATAATACTGATGTAGTATAATCATGTATTAATGATAATGATAACAACAGCAACACACAACAACAACAACAGTAATAGTAAGAAGAAGGATGAGAAGAAGAAGAAGAAGAAAGAAGAAGAAGATTAAGAGAAAATAATCATGCTGATGATGATTATGATGACCGTCACGGTTCATCCGATTAAGGGTGACTCATGACGAGGCGCGTGGGAAGAGGGAGAACCTGCAAGTACCTGACCTCAAGCGCACAAATCAAACGCGGGCAAGAGATAGACAAACCACAACATTCATTCACATTAAACAGACATTGATGAGAGATGAAGAGACGGGTGTTAACGACCAATCTGTGGCCCCTGCCCAATTTGTCGCCCGGCAAAAGATTGGTCTTCAAACCAGGACCAATCTGTCGACCGGCGACAGATTGGGCCAGGATGTTGCATATTTTGATGGGATAGACCTTATAAGGAAGGCATCATGACTGAAGAGGGAATATGTGAGCGGATAGAAAAACATAGCGTCACAGCGAACTACTTTTGAAGTTGGAGTATTTCTACTCCTGTGGCAGAGTAATAAAGAATCGTGGCCCTGTAACTCCAGGGTATTGGGGCCAATTCTCTTCTAATTTGGTGTGAGGGTTTATTGCACCAATTCCTTTGTGATAGTCACTTCTGGCAGGCACCTCTCGCACACAATTGTTTGGTCTAGAAAACACACACACACACACACACACACACACACACACAACACACACACACACACACACACACACACACACACACACAACACACACACACACACACACACACAAATACACACAACTAGAAATAGAAACAGTATAAAAACACTCAAGAGTCTGTATTCACATCGAGATAGCATGAGAATTGGCACCATATCTCTGCTCCCCCCTTCCCCTACCCACACCGCATCCACGCTCCCCCCTACCCACACCGCATCTTCTCTCTCTCTCTCTCTCTCTCTCTCTCTCTCTCTCTCTCTCTCTCTCTCTCTCTCTCTCTCTCTCTCTCTCTCTCGCTCGTCCTTTTCGGTTCCTAGTAATGCCAATGCTGCAACAAAGCCCAGTTAATTGAAATTCCTTTGGACTACTCCTTGACTTGCTCAGTTAATTTCAATTTGTTAGGTTTAGTTTGAGTTTGTTTTATATTGGGCAAAAAAAAGATTAACTAAACATGCGGATAACTTTAAATTCGGATAATTAAAAGTCCATAGGTGGTTCAAAGGCTCTTTCAATTACCTGGGTTTTACTATATATGATCAGTTCAGTGGTGTTCATGATCTCTTTGATACAGATTCTAAACAACCTATTTTGACCTACATCATATTAAGAGGAGAAGTACATATTATATATATATATTATATATATATATAATATATATATATATATATATATATATATATATATATATTGACAGATACTGCATGAAAGTGACCGCAGGTCATCTACGTCATGAAAGGTAGAAACAAAATGCTCATCACACAATAACATGCAATCAAATAGAGAAAACATGGAAATTACATCACAATGAAAACTGGTCATTCTTGCTGATTGCCGGTCATCTGCGTTGTAAGGAGCAGAGAAACGCCCATACCACAACAATATTCTGTCTGTCAAACATTTTTTTAAAAATATCACTGACCACTGCAACAACACTGTGTGTCAAACTTTTTTTTATGATATGGAATTGGCATCAAATTGATCACTGGTCATTGTCACTGACCGCTGATCATCTAAACTGCAAGAAGCACAGATATAGTCATATAATAAACAGTAAGCAATCACGTTTTCCAAACTGGTCACGGGTCATGGTTGCTAACCACAAGTCATACTACGTTTTAAGAAGCATATACACCTTATAATGCATAAAGACAGAGTGAGATAGTCAAAATATGAAGTTGACTTAAAACTGACCCCTAGTCTTTCTTGCAGACCACTGGTCTTCTACATTAAAAAAGAAAGCATTAAACACATCAATATGGAGTGAATCAGGAAAATATTGAATTTACATGAAACTGACCACTGGGCAATCTTGTTGACCACCGGAGATCTATATTGTAAACTGTACAGAAGCGTTTATAATACACCAATATGCAATGAAATAGTGAAAACGTGAAACTTTCATGAAGCTGACCACTGGTTTTGGCAATGACAGTAGTTATCTAGGTTGTGAATTATTATAAATTACCATTAGGGCATTACGCAGCCTTAGTAGTGAACATTTGGATTTTACAATAAACTGAACTACTTCGTGGTCACCCCATTCGATAGGGAGAGTATTGGACGGGTAACGTTTATGGCCAAGGTTTAATACCATGTCCATATAAATTACCAAAAAACATAAGCAACATGTTTTGTGTGTTTGCCTACTTTCCAGCGTGAATTATTATTATTTGGATTTGATAACTAGTTGATTTAACTACTTAACACTTGCATGTTTGATTTTTTTGATTGATTATGCACTCTGAAGATTTCTCAATGTGACAATTCATAGAAAACAGCATTAAACTCTTGTCTCATTCCATCACTTTTTATTAGATTTTATGATCATTTGCCTCTTGTATGATTAAAGACAAGAAACTAATAATGAATTGAAAATAAATAAATAAAAATATGGGACACTTCCCACACTTTCTCTCACAATCGGAGAAAGTGTGGGGGCGCCCTCATACTTTCTCTCACATGGGAGAAAGTGTGCAAGGGGAAGGATCACACTTTCTCTCAATCCGCATTTTCTTCTTAAGTGAGAGAAAGTGAGCCCCACACTTTCTCCTAAAGTGAGAGAAAGTGTGGGAATGAGAGAAACTGTGGCCCAACATCAACTTATTGAGAGCATAGGTAAGTTTGTGACAAATTGGCCAAGGGCGCGACAGATTGGACAGTGAAGTGCGACCCAATCTGTAGCTCTCAAAAACTTAGAATGGGCGACAGACTGGTCTGATGCTGAGGACCATCTGTCGCACTGGGCGACAAATTGATCCTGGTGTTGAGGCCCAATCTGTCGCCAGGCTTCAAACTGGGCAGCGGCGACAGATTGGTTGCTAATACGGGGCCCTAACATTAACTAGATAGAACAGTGATGATACTCAATCCCCCACCCAAGCCGATACACCACCACGGAGGACTAATCACCCCACCTACCACACACTACTGAAGCCATGGGGAAAAGGGAAATGTGGACAATGGCATTCACATAAGAAGCAAAAAAATGTCTTAAAATCAATTTTTTAAAAAACTAAGCAAACAAAAAACAACAAACCTCAAAACAAAACACAAACAAAAAAAACCAACAACATTCAAAACACAGTTCTTTTCTCTGGCACCTTTCTGTCCGCTTCTGTCCTGTTCTGTCTTTCTGGGGCTACCTGAGTCCTGCACCCCCACCCACAAACCCTCAACTCACGCACGCCCCTCACTGCAGTCGCCTCATAATGTCAGGACAGGCGGGGAAGTGCCGACATTACAATTGGAACCTCCCAGGTCCAGGGTAGCAGGCTGTGTTAAAATATCGGCCAATAGGAGCAAGGCCAGGGCGTGAATGAACAGGAGGTGAAGCAGCAGTTGAATGAGCGGGGGAAAGGCAGGAGAAGGAAAAGGGAAGTGCTACACGTCATACAGTGGACTCAAAGTGAGCACACCTATATGGACTAGGTGGCGGGAATGAGAGGAAGAGGGAGGCGGCGAGTGAAGGTAAATGTGGGGAGGGGGAGGCAACCATGACACAGGAGCCCCTGCAACTAACTCTGTTATACTCACTTGTCATCCAGACACAAAAGCCATTCATACAAAAACTCGCTACCTACAGCTTACTTGCCCAGTCCACTATTTAAAAAAAAGGGAAAAAAGAAAGAAAAAAAACACTTTGAACTGGTAAAAGACTAATCAGAATCGCCATATTGAATGACAGAATCTGAAAGAAAAACTGATAGTTACATTTACACATATAAACATGTACTAATGGAGCTGAACCAAAATAATGACAAAACGGAAACCCATGGAAACACCACCAAAACAACTCCCTCACCAACCAACCTTCCCCAGCCTCGACCATAGGCACCAAGAGGTAAGGCAACAATGGAAATTTACGCTGGAAAGTTAAAAAAAAGTGAACAATCCCTTTGAATTTCGAAACGGCAATGACATCAACAACGATTTCAGCGCAAATGCGATACCCTAGTCGACACCAAAAGGGGAAGAGAGAAAAAAAGGGGAACGAAAGGAAACAGTTCCTGAGATACATGAATTACAACTGGCAATAAGTAGGATTCCGCTAAAGAGGCCGTGCCTGCCGGAAAACGAACCCCCAGAGTCGATATTAAAAGAAATGAATGCCGAAATTTGACCAAAATATCTTCAACGTGCCCAACGTACCACAAATATTAATTCAAATCTCATCACTCACCAAAACCACTCGTGCCAATGGAGGACGAGGAGGACAGATCACCACGTCAGAGAATGTAAATATCTTCGTTCAAGACCACCATCTTATTTTGCACGAAAACCCCTTTTTCACATACAAATCACGTCCATCACATATCAGTTTTGACCAAAATCAACACTGTTTCACAAAATATTTAACATCCAAAAACCTCTAAAAATAGACGTAATGTCAATTTAAAATGGGGGTTTCGTGCAGAATAACATGGGTGATCGTGAACGAAGATATTTACATTCTCTCCAAGCACATAAAATCACATATATATGGTTTGACAGTCCCACACTCCCAGACTGGAAACACATATAACTTCTTCTGATTCTTGCACAAAACAAGGAGAAACTGATTACTTATTTTTTTTTAATTGTCGTTTTTATTTTGGTTTAAAAAATGAAGGCCGAAGTAGCTACAGAGCTTATTATATACTTTACGAGTTGGATTGGGAGAGGGAGGGCAATATAGAAGAGTTAAAGAGCAGGTTTGAAGAATTAATTACTGATCTTTTAATCGAATAGCATGTAGAGAAAGCGTGAAACAGGTCATCAGCAAAATACCAGATTCTTGGCCTCAACCAGTTGTAAAGTTGTTTGCCATATTAGTTGACAATATGGCTCCTGAAGATGTTAATCTGACTGTTTCTACTGCCCTGAAGGAGTAGCTATTCGTTTTAATGAAGATCTGTTTGCGATTAGAAAAGACTATATAAATAACAGTTGAATTTACAATTATTTTTTTAATTTATTTTAGATTTAAAAATGGCTGCCGACTCAGTGAATCTGATTTAAAGAATTGTAATGAACTATTTGACGAAACAATGAAAGTGTTAAACATTGATTTTAGTGAATTTGGCTTTGAGAATGATGTAACAATATATAAAGATCATAGTGAACTATTTAACGAAGCAGTCAAAGTGATGAACATTGGCTGTAGTGATTCGGAAAAAGCTAAAATATTAGTAGGCGTTATTGTAAGGTTACATGTCTTGAAGTGTTGCAACGCTTAGGTGAATAATAAAAAAGCGCGTTTTTACTTACTTTTATATACATTTTTTTTTTTAATTTACGTAAATATTGTGGCTTTAAAATGAGACCACAAGTAAATTCGAGGATGGAAAAACTATTACAATGGAAGAAATATTTAGCGTGACAAACAATTAAGCGATATGTTTAGTGAAGTAGACATGGATATTATTAACCTACAAACGTTCATGAAAGCGTGGCACATGCTATCTCTAAAATCCCAAGTTTCTTCAGATGGAGCCGCCAGCAAAAGTGTTGTTGCGTTCTGATTGATTATATAACGCCTGATGATACTAACATGCCAGTCTGGGTTTCAACAAGGCAGAAAGAAGTAATCAGCTATCACGACTTTAACTCTAACTGGGCTGATTACTGCTTACACAGTTTAACCATGCAAGTGAGGAGGCAAAGTTAAGGGGTTTGGCTGGTCTGAAGGGACAGTCCTTGAAATCAGATTGAGACAAACAAAGTTCTATCCTATAGTTGGCAATTCTCACCTTCCTCTCCCCAAAGAGTTAGAGTTTAAACGAGCAGTCTTTAAACATAAACAATACTGACAACATGTGTTTTATGTGGTGCGTTTTAGCGCATCTACATCCTGTTAAAATCATGCAAACAGAGTTTCCAATTATGAAGCATATAAGCAAGAGCTGAACTTTGATAACATAACCTTTCCAGTGAGCATAGAAAGTATATCTCAGTTTGAAGAGCAAAACAAACCAATCACTGTAAGCGTATACACATGGTCTGTAAAAGCTAATCTAGTGCCTCTAAGGATTTCTCCCAACGCTCCTACTTTTGGCGAATTACTTGACAAACATGTAGACTTGATACTGTTTACAGATGGCCCCAAGAGTCATTATGTATTAATCAGAACAATAAGCAGACTTATGGCTTTTACATCAAAGGATCATGCTAAATAAGGGCTTTGTAGAAGGTGTTTCCTCAGAATCCCAACTATAGAAGCAGCCGCTGAACATAAGGATCGTTGTAAAAGTATTGTAGACTGTAGAACTAAACTCCTTATGCCTCCACCAGGGTCTAAAGTTAGTTTTAAGAATGTACACAAAATGCAGATGAGCCCATACGTGGTTTATGCTGACTTTGAATCAATCTTACCACAGTACTACGGCCCACAACAGCAAGAACAAAAAACAACCTTATTAACCCACCATCAGATCTGTTCTTATGCGTTTATTGTTGTTAGGTCAGATGGGGCACACACACGCCCAGAGATTTACAGAAGCCCTAACGCAACTAGTAGATTTTTAGAGCAGATGAAACAACTTCGCAATCAGTTATCCAACCAACTAAATCTTTCAGACATTGTTATGACTTCTGAAGACCAAGAACGTTATGACTTATCTACACACTGTTGGATTTGCGGCTTAGAACTAAAGTAAAGACGTGACATTAAGAGACCACGGTCACATTACTGGAAAGTTTAGAGGAGCAGCACACAACAATTGTAATCTTCAACTTAAGGTTGACCCCAGAAAAATGGAAGCTACCTATCTTCTTTCATAACTTACGAGGCTATGATTCTCATTTTATCATGCAAGCAGTGACTTCTAATATAAAAGGGTTACCTGCATTGCACAATCTTCAGAAAAGTACATGACTTTTACTCTTGACTGTTTATCCTTTTATGACTCTGCCCAACATCTGATGGCAAGTTTGGATAAACTAGCAGGATCTCTACAAGACTTTCCAATCACTAAACAATATTTTGATCCCTCTTTAGTGCGTAAAGGCGTTTATCCTTATGAATACATGGACTCGTGGGAAAGATTTGACGAGCCGGCGCTACCGCATAAAGACGATTTTTACTCTAGACTTAGAGGGAAAAGCATAACTGACTCTGACTATGAATATGCACAGAAAGCCTGGACAGAATTACACTGTCGAACAATGGGCGATTATCATGATAAATACTTGATGGCTGACGTATGTTTATTGGCAGACGTCTTTCAGAATTACAGAACTACATGCATGAAACATTACAGCTTAGACTCATCACATTACATCTCTGCCCCAGGCCTTTCTTGGGATGCATTCTTAAAGTCTACAAACATCCAGATTGACTTAATATCTGATCTGCCCACACTTCAGATGATTGAAGATGGTTTAAGGGGAGGTATTAGCATGGCCTCACATCCTTACTGCAAAGCTAACAACAAATATTTAGACGACTATGATTCCACTAAACCATCCAACTATCTAATGTACTTAGACGCCAACAATCTGTATGGATGGGCCATGAGTCAACCGCTTCCATTACGTAACTTTAAAATGCTAAAAGGACCTCATGATGTTAACACTGTGTTAGGCATGTTGTCACAGCTTACGCCTGATAATCCAGCAGGACTAATCTTGGAAGTAGACTTAGAATATCCTAAAGAATTACACGATCTCCACAACGATTACCCCCTAGCCGCAGAAAGATTAAAGATGAGTCCTATCGAACCTCCTAAACGTGTACCCAATCTTCGCCACAAAACTAATATGTGTGTCATTACAGACTGTTACAGTTTTACTTAAGACACGGGTTGAAACTAAGACTGTTCACAGAATAATTATCTGTGACCAAGAGCCCTTTATGAGGCCATACATCAAGAAGAATACTGATCTTAGAACTCAAGCCACTGATGCTTCAGAAAAAGACTTCTTTAAGTTAATGAACAACAGCTGTTTTGGCAAAACTATGGAAAATCCACACAAGCGTAAAGATGTGAAATTAGTTACAAAAGAAAACCAAGCAATTAAGTGTGCTTCTAAACCTAACTATCAAGACTTTAGAAGAGTTAACGACAGCTTGGCTGGCATTATGATGAAGAAAAAGGATGTTAAGTTGGACAAGCCGGTGTTTATCGGCTTTACTGTATTAAGAGCTGTCAAAGTTATTAATGTTAGAATTTCTGTATGACTACTTTAAACCGCGGTACCCGAAGCAAGAGTCCTTTACACAGACACTGACTCTTTTATTCTAGACGTCCCCACAGAAGACTTCTATAAGGACTTAGAAACAGAATAGCTAAAGGAACTGATGGGTGGTACGACACATGCGACTATCCAAAAGACAGTCCTTTACATTCAACTGTTAACAAGAAAGTGATTGGAAAGATGAAGGATGAACTTAATGGGACAGTTATCAAAGAATATGTTGGTTTGCGGTCGAAGATGTATAAGCGTTGCCAGCCAGACTTCTGTAATGAAGAAGGCTAAAGGCATAAGTAAAGAAGTTGTCAAAAAAAATATATCTCACGACAACTACAAGCAAGCTCTCTTTGAAAACAAAGTATTTTATCACACAAATGTTAATCTGCGCTCTACTCTTCATCAAGTAAACACAACTTCTGTTAATAAGAAATCACTAGTCTCTAACAATAACAAGAGAACTTACGTCAGTCCTGAGTTTTCATATGCTGTAGGGCATTGGAGAACTTTAAAAGATTAACTTGACTGTATTGGCTTGTACTTAACTAAGAACCTAACAAGAACTTATTTATAGAACCTAACTAGTACTTAACTTAAGAACCTAACTAGTACTTATTTAAGAACTTAACTAGTACTTAAAACAAGAACTTGTTTTTTTGTACTTTACTTGTAATTTACTTGCACTTAACTTAAAAAGTACTTTCTATAACTAACTTAACTTGTACTTATCTAGTTCTTAACTTGTACTTTATTTAGTTCTTAAAAAACTATTATATAGAAAATGGGTCTACAACAGGAGGTTGCTCTTTTTTTGCAGAAGCTGACTCTTCTTCTTTTGCTGTGGGGGTTTGTAACTTTGCTGCTAAGTATGGCGTTAGACATTTGTATGCTAAAACTCCCCACCAACAACAACAGCAGCAATACATAATAATACATCTTATCGTTTGTTTGTGATTGTGTTTTTGTTAATTGGGTTGTTGTTGTTGGTGGCGATGTTGTATTACTATCTAACAATTTTTGTTTTGTTGATTGGTTTGCTTTTCTTAGTCTGTTCCATTCAGCTAGTTTACGCCCGGCCTCAATACGTCCAGGATTTTTAGTTTTAGTAACATTACTCACTTGTGGCACATTTACTTGTAGTGCATTCACTTGTGGTACATTCTGCTCCTGCGGACTGTCCTGCGGATTCTCCTGCGGCGTCTTCTTCTCCTGATCGCTCTTTTTTTTTTATTGCGATTAAATTTAATATAATCAAAATTAATATGAATAAAAGTAATTTATCCATGATGAATGGACATAACATCGTCCCAAATCTGTTATACATGTCACATGCAAGAGTTTCTAGGGACTTGTTTAAAACCGGATCTTGTGATAAGTCATATTTTAAATCTTCTTCTGAAATCAACCGGAGCCATCTTACTTACTAACTTAGCATATAAACTAATCATTGTCTGACCCACCGATCTAACCATTTTTGACCCTAGCTGTGCTTCGTACCTAGCATAGTACTTCTCAATGTCTGATGTAGACAGTTGTTGGATTTGTTCAATACTTAGTTCAGTACCTAAATACTGTCTAGTTTTTCCACACGCAGCCAGAGAGTATAATCTTTCTTTATGGCAGTTGTCTACGGAGTAGTCTGCTTGCTCCTCACACTTTAATAGTTCGTCACAATCCATTTTAAAAAGCAATAAAAAATAATATAATACTTTTAAAACCATGAGTTTAACGCTGGTTAATTATGCAGTGCCTATTGTTGGTGTTATAGTTTATTCAACCCTTGCAAAATGTTTGTTAGGAATAAAACCTCCCAACATGGGAAAGATAGAAGATTCGCCAAAACTAGTTGCAACCTTATTTTTAGCTTTAACAACAAAAGATTATTTGATTAAAAAAGCACATAGACAGCCTTTCGTATTATGATTATTTTAATTATTTTTTTAGTTAATAAAAAGATGAGTGAAAAAAGATTATCAATACGATTTACCATTCTGCAGTGATTAGTGGTCTTAGTATAGGCTATAGTGTGCTAGCAAAAAACATGTTTAGAATGAAGCCGGCGGATCTAGGAAGGTTAGACATTGAGGACGTTGTTAAGGTTATAGTTGTAATCACTGCAGGGATTGCGTCAAAAGACTTTCTTGTTACACAGGGGATTATCCCAGAAAATATTAGTTCATAGAAAGATTAATTCATAAGAAAATATTGATTTATAAAAAGATGGTGGAGTAGTTATGATGGTAGGAGGAGCTATTGTTAATGCCTTGGCCTTCTCTGGAAGCAATTATATGTTTAGTAAATTGCGGTCCGATGAAGAAAGAGAACGCCATAACAAAGCAATAGAAGATTTAGCTAACGCAAGAGACGCTTACGAGAAAAGACGAATTGCTCACTTAGACTTTATTAATAAAAAGTTAAGGGAACAGGGTCATGCAGAGCACACATTTACAGACGTTGATGAGGCAATGAATGAGTATTACTTAGTGACAGGAAAGAAGTTTCTAACACCCCCGCCTCCAGAACTGTCTGACTTTTATGAACCATCTGAGGAACAGAAAATAGCAGAAATTGGTTTTATTGTGGGCGCTATGGGAGCAATCTATATTTTTGCACAAACAATCTAAAAAAACAATTAAAAATACAGTCCTTCTTATGGACAATACGAAGTACAAAATATATTATTCTCCTAAAGGGTATTGGAAAGGAAAGACTGCTATTGAAAAACTAAGTAAAGCTGCTAGAGTGTCTGAATCAGATGCGAAAGACTGGCTTTCAAACAGGCAATTTGGCAAATATATTTACCTGCTCCAAAAGAATAATAAGGCCTCGATTTGTTAATTCAGTTCCTAATGACACCCACCAGATGGACTTGTTGTATCTTCCACATGACAAAATTAGAAGACAAAAGTTTAAGTATGCTCTAACAGTTGTTGACATGGCTTCAAGGTACAAAGACGCTGAACCTTTAACGGATAAAAGCTCAACTGCTGTGGCTGTGGCTTTACAACAAATATACATGCGAGGCCCATTAAAGTATCCTAGGATGATCCAGGTTGATGATGGAAAAGAGTTTAAAGGTTCTGTAAACCAACTGTTTTTTAAAACATCATGTTACAGTTAAGAGAGGGATACCAGGCAACCATCGATCACAAGCCTTAGTAGAAAACTTTAATAAGAATCTAGCTGAACGCCTGTTTACCTATCAATATCACAGAGAAATTATGGATAGAACGCGCAACACAGAATGGGTTAGGAGATTGCCAGCAGTCTTACGCGCCATGAACAATGAAGAATTTAAAGCAACAGGCCTTAAACCAGTAAACGCAATCAAATTTAAAAAAAAAATAGCATTACTGAAGATGTGCAAGGGACTCAAAAACTCTTGCGGTTTGGACTAAAAGTAAGATACTTGTATGCTCCTGGAGAGGCAAAAGGCGATGTTAGAATTAGAGCTACAGATCCTATATGGAGCATAGATGTATATGAAGTTGAAAGAATTATGAAAACAGATCCCCCCGTATATTATTTAATAGAGATCTCTCTTCTAAAAAGCCTGCCCCTAAAAGATCCTTTGTTCGCGAGGAGTTGCAAGTTGTCCCACCAAACACAGTGGGCTAACAAAAAAAATAGTATTTGTTAAACTTATTTTTTTTGCTCTATTTTGGGTTTAACTGATCGTGTGTTTCTTTTTCAATGTTCTGTTTAATTGCATCAGTGTCTACCTGTCGTGAAGTAAAAGTCTTTCTCCACTCCTTTTGAAGTTCAATTTTTTGGCGTCTGTAATCCTCACCATCAGCCATAAGCTTCTGAAATTCTTCGTCCGTAATGTTTTCATCCTGTAATGATTTGCTTATTCTTAATCTTAATGAACAAAGTTTTGCTGATGCTAGGGCTACAATGGCAGTGTGCTTTTGTAATTTAGGAGTTAATTTTTTTAAAACAGCACTTACAATCATAGACACAGCGCCTAAACCTAAACCTAGGCCCCCTAATGCTAAAGAGGCTGGCGCCCCAGCCCCAGTGGCTAAAACAGCAACACTAGACCCTGCACTTACGCTAGCTACAGCTGATGAACCAGTAATTACATAAGAAAGAGTATTTAAAGCTTTAGCATATTTCTTTCTAGTAACTCTATACTTATCCAAGTCGCTTTCTATTTCCTTTTGAAGTTCAGTTATTTGCTCTAACCTAAACTGTTGAACCTCCATTTTTAAATAAGATTATTTTTAAATTAATCTTTTTATTAACCCTTCTGGCAGCACTTCATCAACAGAGTAAAACGCAATAAAATCAACATATTTAATGAAAATAAAGTCGAGTACTGTTAGTTTGTCTTTGTCAACCATCACAGTAACCTTGTCAGATGATTTAAGGATGTTTATTTCGTCTCCGTTTTTAGTAATTGCAATAACGAGCTTAAGAGGAGCATCCAAGCTTTCAGCCTTTATTTGTATACCTCTGATTAACGTATGTTCTGGCAAACTAGTATCTCCCTCCCTTGGTGTAATAAATAAGCGAAAAATCATCGTCATTTGCCTAGGTAGTGACTGTAGCGTTGGGTTAAATTCTAAGCCGACAGTGTCATTCCCTACTTCGGCTAAGGACTTCTTTCTCTGTAGCATATATTCAGAACCTCGCTTAGTTATTTCAATATGTTTTTTCTGTTGCGTTCCTGGAACTAAGCTAACAAGATAGGGACCCGCATTCAAAGCCTTTCTAAAATTGTTTGCCTTATCGTAGTATACATTGGGGCTTCGTAGTTCAAACTTTAAAATCCAATCAATTCAGGAAGCAACGCCCAAGCATTCTCTCTTTTATGAAGTTTGTATTCATATTTGCCAAAATCGTTTGCCCTTAAATTTCTTATCTCTTCTAGGGTAGGATATTGCTGTCGTTTTTTGTCTTCAATTTCTGTTCGTTTGTAAGCCCCATCATCTGTGTACTCAAATCCATAAACATTTCCTGCACTCCTATTAGATCAAACTCGGTTGTGTCTGCTAGGTCTTTTAGCTCTACTGCAGTGCATTTAGGAGCTAGCTGTGCTTTTGGTTCTGGCCCTCGAGACATTCTTTTTATAATATAAAAATTTATAATAAACAAATTGTTATAAGCGGTAAATAATAAACAAATTAAAATAAACAAACGTATTGAACTGGGGTCAGTCCGTAAGCTTAGCTTAGCGTGCTTAGATTTTTCTAAATGCTCTTTGATTTTGTTTTTAGTCTTCTTTGTCCCTTATTTATATTTTTCACTCATAAAATTCTTCAAAAACTATCTTTGTCCTTAGTGGTATAAAATAAATACGACTGATTTTAACTGTGATCTTAACAAGTCTTTTAAGACTGCTTGTATTTTTGAGTAAGAGCCACACAGAAAAAACTAAGGACGACCAATAAACGGCTAGCTTCGACAGAGTTTTCTTTTTTTTAATATGTCTCGTTCAGTGAAACAGTCATTCAATAATAAAATGGGTTCAGGTCCTCAAAAAGTCGTTAGTTATGTTTCGATAACAGTCACTCAGTTTGTCCGCTAGGATCAACTAGATATATATTCATAGTCCGTCCAAATAAACTTTCTTTCTTTGTTTGTCTTGTTGTGGACACTTAATGGTTGTGGCAGAATAATAACTATGTGCTAGTTTTGTAAACCTATTATTTTGTTTGTACAATTTCAAGTACGAAGACAGTTTTCCCACACCCAGTGTAATCCCGCAGATAAGAGAATCGTGCGGATCTTTTGGCAGAACTTCTAAACATCCATCTGTTTTTTAGTTAGAATATTTCTTCTGCATTTTAAATAGCCGCGTCTTTTAAACTGTTTTCTTCAATGTTTATACTGAGCAGCGTCTCAAACCATTAAAACCTGCATTTGTATGGGGCCGGGGGGGGAGGGTTTTTCCGTCTGCTTTCTTGCGGAACTATTTAATTTGTTTAACATCTGCCCTTACTTTATCCAAGGACAATCAATCTGTTGTCAAATGTATATCTAATAATCCAGCCACAGCCTCCATATTTACTTATTAAGTAGTCTTCGAGTCCTTACATCTAAAAGGCGAAGTTTTTTACTATACACGATCAACTGATAGGATCCCTTTGCCTACTCCAGAAAACAAACTTTCTTATTTCAATCAAAGTGTTGGTGAGGTAAAAGACCGCGGCCCGAATACAATGATCAGACTTGCCTGTTAGTGAACAGTCGAGTTCTCTATTTTTGGATTTAATAAAACGCTTCTGTTTCTCTCTGAAATGGTGTCTGTTTATTCCGTAAAATAAGAACAAATTCCTTTTAAAGACTTCATAGAATGATTTCGATGTTATGTTCAAGAGAGTCGTCTCGACTTGTTTCTATTTTCTGTAATGGAGTGTATAACGTTTTCATAATAAATACAACCGTTTTTTACTGTTTATAATGGGTTAATATTTGTTCTGGCCTGTAAGGGTTAGTAACAACATCATAGTCAAGAGAGATGTAACTATACTGTGTATTTTGCTTCAGGAATCTTCAGACAGAACTACAGTATCGCTAGGATTATATGTCTGTTCATAAGTAAGTTTTTCTTTTAGTGCGCCTTGGTATATGGCATATGCGTCTTTAACAGCTCAAAATTTAGAGGATGCAGAATCTGTTGCCCAAATGCTTCTGCTACTGCCTCATCTTTAACATATTCTTTGCATCCCCGCTTCTAAGCAGCCTGTGCTAAGACCGTTTGGACTGTTGTATTCCCTGATTATACTTTCTCTGGTCTTTCTTTTTTAGGCAAGCCATAGGTCAGAATAGAGGGCAAAAATGTCTGCATTTCTTAGTGCAAAGAATGCTGTTGCTCCAGTTTAATTTGTTTATATGTTTAACGATATGCCCTGCCTAAATTAGGCAACAACAGTAGCATTAGGATCTGCCGAGGCAATATCTATTTCGAACTGAAAGTTTAGCAGTGACTGGCATTATAACTTCGTCAGCGCCAAGATCAGGTAAACTTGACTGTCTTAAACCGTGTCCGGCCCTGACTGTTGATGGAGTATTTACCACTAATTACAGTCTGCCTTATACCGTTTACGCCGTGGGGTTCCTTCTCTTTTTCTGTATGGATCAAGGTCAGCAACCATTGTGTTCATTTTTTATAAAACACAAAAAAGAATTAAATAAAAAAATATGGATGAAGATTTTATGCGCTCCTGATCCTATTGAAGATGAAGAGGAAGAACTACGGCCCCTCATTGCAAGAAGGCTTGAAGGAGCAAGCGCAGAGTCAAGGAGTAGGATTAAGCCAAATACGGATTGTAGATAGTATTGAATCATTATATAGCCATAAATGGGCGACGGAGAAGCCAGGAGCAATTAGGGTTTCTGATTTTTCATCAGTTGAAAATAATCATTTGTATTTAAGAACAGTAAGGAAAGAGTGTGCGATTACTGCTAAACCAGACCCAACCAGTTTTTAAGCAGGGCTACAATTTTTTGCGATCTCCCTGTTGTTAACCAAAAGGCAATTTAAACTTTATTGACGATTTTAAGGCCTGAGGCTGTTTGTCTTTTACAAAATGGGGCAAGAGTTGCACCAACACAATCTAAATACAAAAAACAGACCTCATTCAAGAATTTAAATCGAATAGCAGAAGTGCTAATAACGGAAATTGAAAACGAGTTTAAGTGTGGAGACAGTCAGTAAAACATTAGAAAACAATTTGACGTATTTCTCCATTGCCTATGCGCGACATCCAGGGTCTTAAGGCCGCTTTACAACAATAAGAGAAGAACTAATGCACAGCCTCAGAAAACTTAGTAAGATAGATAGAGAGATAGAAGAAGAAACAAACATTTAATACTGCTGAATGCAGTTGATATACAATTTAGGGCGTGAAGAAAAGGTAGAAATACAGCAGAAAATACAGGAAGTTAATGGTGCGAAAGGGAAGGGCAGGTTTTAAACGTGTTTGTCTATTCTCAGTGGAATCTGAATCTAAAAACAACAGATTCCAAAGAATCTATAAAGAGCAATACTTTATGATAAACACTACGTTAGCTGAAAAGAATAAGGATTCTGTTCATGGGATACAGGGGATTACAATTGTTAGTTTAGTAACAGCTGTTGGGTTTTTGCCTATCTCTACATTCGTTTATGCTTTTACTGGCAGTGCGCCAACAGGACCATGTAGTCCCGCCAACACCTCAGCCTGGTAAAAGTTGGAATTAGAGAATAACAATTACATCAATCTGGCAAAACTTATTAAAGATGGTAGCTGCCAAAGCGATTGATGTCGCCTGCAATTATTAGGCAGTGTTGTTTGTTGGGTTTTGTTACTAGAGCAAAAGTTGTGCTGGTTACGATGGTGACCATCTGTGGACGTTAGGAGTGTAGTCGCGGGATTAATCTTTAGTGAAATAAATTTTAGCTAATCCTGTAAAAAGTTAAAAACACCAACAAGGGCGGCTTTTCGCTTTTGTGACTGTCAGTGTGAGGTACATTAACAGGTGGAGTGCTTTTGGGCTGCTTTCTGGCTGTGGGGCGCTTATAACTATATCGCTTTCTTTAGGGCTGTACTTTTTTTTTAAATGGATGGAGCGGGCCTTGAGTTTTAACTTCTGATTGTGCCCTAAGTTTGGTCGTCTCCAGCTATGAGGATTTCATTGTTTAATTACAGTATCATGCAATCTGTAGTCTAAGGTTGGAGGGTAGCTGAGGGTAGCATGTATAATCCATGGCCTACAACAAAGTCAACTTTGACCTAGCAATGTGCAAGAACGTTTTGTACTTTTGCTATGCTGGGGCAGGCAAATCAACAGCAAGAGTTAATTGCATATTTAAAATTGGCTAGAAAGTAAATTGTTTTCTGGCATCAAAGCCTGTAGACTGATCTACTATGCTAGACTTAGATCTGTGCGTGTGCTCATACTAGCCACCAAAACGTATGTCTTATAGGTCATTAAGCCTTTGAACTCCTGCATTGTTTGGCCTTCACTTTCATCTTAAGATAAATGTTGCCCATGCATTAGGATGTTTTTGTTCTATGGATCAATCGAACTTGTTGGTTTGAGTTTTGAAAGGGTGTGGCCAGGCCAGTAGGTCATAAGTTTTATTCTCTTTTTGTGCCCCACATAATACAATGTGACCTAACCCATGATTGCGGTCTAACTTTTGTCTAAAAATCAGTCTTGAAGGGTCTCACCATGTTAAATTCGTTTGCAGATTCTTTCATATGCCTTATTGTTCCATTGGGCTTTTAAATGGATTAAACGCGTTGTCGCTGGGGAGGGGCACTTGTAGTTCAGTTAGTATTCGTCTGTACTGGTAATAAACATGAAACGTTATATACTGACCCTTACTAAAAGTTTGGGATGGTTTAAATGGTTTGCTTATGAAACCAACGCAGCCTGGTAGTTGCGCAGTTATATGGCAAAATTTAAATGATTCTGGTTTAAAACGTCATAGGGCGGGGATGACCATGCTGATGGCACTTTTTCATTATTTATTGGCGGATATAAATATCAGTTAGTGGTTTACAAGTACTTGTCTTGGAAGCGTTAGTGATTCGTCTACTGCATTTGGTTGATTGCTGAAGTCTAAAGATTTGCGGGTTTTAAAACGCTACCTACATTATAAGTGCGCTTTAGTTATATTTAAAAGGTTTCATTTTTTAATTTATTTTTTAAAATAGTTATTAAAAAGATGTAAATTATAATAAACCAAGCAAAAGCGAGCGTGTGTTCTTAACGTACCCAATTGTCAATTGGCACGGGGTTGTAGGATTGCCCTCAAGAAATTTGCTTTAAAGTTAGGTTGGGCTAAACATATCCGAAGAAGCCAAAATAACGGGATCAATATAGTTACGAGGTGGGCCATTCAATATACTCATGTGCAAATACCTGATGGTGACTACAACTTTTGTTCTTTAAAAGAAGTATCTCTAGTACTTAGCGAACTATGGTATTTGGTTGAAAATTAACGAAGAGCAAACCTCTGAATTAACTATACATTTCCCACTAGAAGAAAGAAGAGAGTACACTTTTCCTCGAGGCCTAGCTAAAATCTAGGCTCTTTTAAAGTAGTGACAGAGCTTATAGATTTAGTACAAGAGAAGATGTTTATAAATTTGAAGGTAATATACCTTCTGATTTTCTTGTAAACCCAATGTTGTATGTTCATTTACAACAGTTAAGAACAGATACTAATTTGCTTGATGGCTACCCATCTACAGTTCTAAAGGTTTTGCCATCAACTAGGGCGGGGTTTTGCGATTATCGATTAATCTTAGTTGGAAAAAACAGTGAATTTAAAGAATTAATTAATGGGCCTATAAATTCATTAGATGTAAAAATAACTAATCAAGACGGAAAGCCAGTTGTTTGTTCTGATTTATTAATGGTGCTGGAAGTAGAAGAGCGTGCTGTAACCCATTAGATTTTATATTATAGGAGAGAATGTAAATATGTTTATTTCTCTTGTTTTTTGTAAGAATTAGAAGAAGTTATATATATAATATATATATATATATATATATATATATATATATATATATATAATATATATATATATATATATATATATATATACCAGTTTAAAATAAGATTTTAAAATGAAGAGGTTAAAACCTACAAGCTTGTTTCAAGCTAAAAGCGCTCTCCCCAGGGTATACAATACAATTTGGGCACGCCACCCGTGTTATATATTGTGGTGTGTTGGCGTGTGAGTTCTGAGCGTGTGGCACGTGGCCTGCCGGTTTTTCTTTTTGGGGGCGCGTTCAGGGGGGACGTGCCACGGAATGGTGCATTGACAAAGATTTCCATTTATGCCTGCAATTGTTTATCATTTCTACTTTAGAGTTCAGGGATGCTAGGTGGGGTTTACATAATATCAGCCACTTTTCTGTAGTACATAAGTTGCATTTTTTAGAAATGTTGTTGTATGGTGTTGCTCTTTTTATAATTTTCCATGATATGTTGTAATCTATTTTCTTATTTTTCAGCTTCCAAATATATTTACTTAATTCTGTTTGGTTTTTATATTTTTCATTTTTGAAAGACTGTTTATGGTTTGCATATCTGGTTTTAAAGTGGTTAGCCGTGATTCCTATGTATGTTTCTTTATCACTGTCTATTGTTACCGTAGCTTGGTACACAATATTGCTGTAGAGGCATTTATTATTCAAAGGGCACTGGTCGTTTTTTAGTGCAATTGCAAGATATCCTTTCATCACCTCTTTGGTTGTGTTGTTTTTGGTTTTATTGGAAGAATCAATTATATTTTTAAGGTTGGGCATACACGAGTATGATAGCTTGACGGTATTTTTGTTGAATATTTTAGATAGTACATGTTCTTTTGGGAATGATGTTTTCAGGATTCTGAGGAATTCTTTTCCTACGTTAGTTTTTGTTCTTCCATCATATGGAGGGTTATACCATATAATTTTTCTTTTCCTGTTTTTTCCTGTTGCTGTTCATGTTGTTATCTGGGTTGTATTGTAATTTGTAGTTGTAGCCACTTTTTTCAGCGCCTCTTGATATTCAGCTGCTGCACTGTTAAATTCTTTCTCATTGCATGACAGTTTAGATAATCTTTTGTTTATACCATTAGGTATGGTTTTTAAGATGGAGGGTGGGTGGTTACTATTGATGTCTACGTAGACGGGTGTGTCATTAGGTTTTTTATATGGTTTGTATGTATGATCCTTAAGGTCTAATGTTATGTCTAAATAATTTACTGTTTTTTTGTTGGCTTCTACTGTGATTTTTAGGTTATGGCTTTGAAAAATTTTACAAAGTTCTTTTTTCTTGTTTTCAATGATTTTTGGTTTATTGTTTAACGTGGCAAGAGCGTCATCTCTGTATAAGCCAACCTGTTTACCAAGTATTTTCTGTATATGAGACAACATGAAAAGTCCAACTAATTCACACGTTTCAGCTCCATCATAAGATCCCATTGTGACATCGAATGTGGAATTTCTGCTGGTTTTTTAATCCAAGTTTCACTGTTGCTATGGAGAAGGGTTTTCTTAGTGTGGAGAATGATTTCCATCTCAGAATCTGTTATATTTGTATATTTGTTGGCGAATCTTAGAGCTTTAGTAAGTAATTCCTCATCAATGGAAGGGTAGAAGTCCACTATGTCAAAAGTAATGAACACTGTATTTGTCTGTTTGTTCAATTCTTTAAACCATTGGATAACTTCATAACTGTTTTTCCAGAGATTGTATTCAGTGTTTGTTTTTATGTCCTCTATTGCTTTTTCCAGGATCTTTTTACTAATTTTGCCTAATTCAGATTTGATGGGTTTATCAATCTACAAGTAGGGTTGTTGAGAAAGTTAGGTTTGTGGTCTTTAAGGGTTATAAAGGCTTCTTTCATTGCTGTTGCTTCTATCCTATCACCTAAATCCATCTGGTGCACAAGTTCTTTTTCTTTTTTGCAGATGTTGTCATATGTGGTCTTATCAGCTTTTTTATAATTTTTCTGAATATTTTTGTTGAGGAGTTGAGAGTACTCATTAGTTTCCATTTTATAGAAATTGTTTGTCTTGTCCGCCTTTATGAATACTTTTTTTTAGGTCAAACGTTCCTACAGGAACGCTCTGTCTAGCTGATTAAAGGTTTTACTTAGCTGAGGGAGAGAATGTAAATATCTTCGTTCACGATCACCCATGTTATTCTGCACGGAAACCCCCGTTTTAAATTGACAATTACGTCTATGTTTTAGAGGTTTTTTGGATGTTAATTATTTTGTGAAACAGGTGTTGATTTTGGTCAAAACTGATATGTGATGGACGTGATTTGTATGTGAAAAAGGGGGTTTTCGTGCAAAATAAGATGGGTGGTCTTGAACGAAGATATTTTACATTCTCTACGTCTGGGAAGAGGAAAGGGCATGTAGAACCCCCCCACCCCCCCCACCCCCACCCCCAAGGAAGATGTCTCCCACAGTCTGACCCTCCTGTCTTCTATCCCTCTCCCATCTTCCTTTCCAAGGGACTCCTCTGTCTCCTTCTCAAGGTCTTCTTCCGTCTTCTTCTCAAGGTCTTCTTTTATCTTCCTTTCGCCCTCCAGATGACAAGATGATGTGAGGGGTGAAAACAAAATGATGGTGATTATAGATAACCTCCAAGAAGATGACGAATCTTGCTCCGGTGAGCTGACTGCCCACTAGAATCTAGTATCTAGAATACAGGGACAAGGCCCTCTCAAACAAAATGATCGTTGAAAAGAAAATGAGATGACACGCGGATCACCCCTCAAATTCAGAGTGCCAAACGTCGCCAAACACCCAACTTTTACCCACCTTTCAACAGTGACATAGGCGGGCGAGAAGACTGGGTGAACGAAAATGAACGAAAGGCACGTGCAAAGACAGTGCACAGAGAGGGTTGGGGTGCAATGGCAAGAGACTGCCCGAAATCAATCGAGCAATGTTTGCCCCAAAATTTGGTCCCTCTTGAAAAATGGACATATAGAGCAAAAGTAGTAGGGTCAAAATTTCCTCAAAAATGGGTAGAAAATGAAGGTCACGCTTGGTGCTTGACAATGACAATA
>JAFLJL010016048.1:109668-112168 GCA_018398815.1 Conus ventricosus | reverse complement strand
AACCCAAGTCGGTTCAAAATATTCATATGGCTCACATATGATTAAAGAAAAAAAAATGGGTTGAACAAACTGTATAAATAAGTATTTTCAGATGAAAACACTGTTCAGTATTTGGATGAAAAAGACGTATGATGCCTTTAAACCGAGTGTCTGTTCTAAAATCACTAACACTGGGAATAGTATGCCTGTGGCTAATACTGCCAAATCCACAATATGACTATATTCATGTTTTTCGGGTACGATGTTTAAAATTTGACTGGAAAAGTAAACAGGATAAAATGAATAGGAGAACAACAGTGAAGCAAGTAAAGAAGTAGTAGTTTTGGAATATGTGGTCTGAAAATTTATTTGTCAGATTTAGGTAATGCAATTTAAACTCAGTGACCCCGAATGGAAAAAAAAATGTGATGTCCTGTGTTCTCCCCTAAACATGGGGCCATGTCTGTGTTGCTAAAAAAAAAGGCTGAGCATCCCTTTTGGAAAGGTGTCTATAAATTTTACGCAATAGCATGTAATAATGTCGTCAAAAAACTTCAAACGATTTAATGGTTGAACCAGTATTGTATAATGAAGAATTGAAAATAGGCGACAGGCTAACACACTCAAAGGTTAGAAAGGAGTTTTCACGGACTTCCAGATCCCTTCAAGGAAAATGGTACGATGTTAACACAAAAATATAATAAAATAAAATAAAATTTAAAAATAAATAAATAAAAACGAGGTACAAGGTATTATTTTTTAACATAATCAGAAGGCGCATAGACCATGTTAACTGGTGAATTTACTTGAAATTGCCTTTAGAATTATTTGAAACTACAACAGGTTCCCTGTTGATATGACAACAGCGCTGAATATAGCTTATTTCCCCAAACAAAATCAAAATCATCAACATTTTCCTATCGAATGTGTACTCAAGATCATTGCGACTGAAATGCTGGTTGATACAGTCACATACATTGCAGTATGACACCCCATGGAAATCTTCTTTCATCAAATACACGAAACAGAAGATAGAGAAAATGATGTCGATTGGGGATAGGTCATAGGATACTCGCTACTAGTGTAATCTAAAACCAATAGAAGATCGTCAGCTGCGAGAAATGTAGTTTCTACAAAGAAGAGAGGGACAATATTGAAAGTATGATGTAGAGGTTAATATGATGGAATATAAAAACCCGTAATAGTAAAGTGTCCGTTAGCAGCAATCTTCCATGTAACTGAAAAGCAGTGCGTTGTCTGTTTATTTGTTTGTTGGTTAGTTGGTTGGGTTTTGAGTGTTAAAATGTACGCCACCGATCAGATGTTTTGATCGTGCAATCCTACTTGGTTAAAGACACATATAAAACGGTAAACTGAAAGAGATGATGCTGTCCTTGTTATCGTCAAAAAATTGAATCTAAGATACACAATGCAACAAATCAATGCAAAGCAGCTCATTGGGAGAATAGATTCAAACGTACTCAGCATGAACATTTGTTTAATTGATTTTTTTTTCACGTGATCTGTTTTACCCCATAGTACACTTTTTATATGACTAACTAGCAACTGACAGATTAGTATTTGCATTTAGGTAGAGAACTAAACAAAGCTTTTTTTTTAGGGTTGTGTGTTTCCATAAAGGTGGTCTCCTTCTCACCTTCTCCTCCCCCTTCTCTTTCCGCTCCCCCTTCCTTTCCCTGCCACTCTCTCACCCCGCTCCTCCTAATTCCCCACCCTCGCTGTTCCCTCTTTCCACTCCACCCCCCTCAGACTTCCTTTCACTTTACACCCCCCTCCCTCCCTCCCTCCCTCCCTCCCCCCCCTCCTCTCCTCTCTCTCTCTCTCTCTCTCTCTGTCTCTTAATTATGCTTCACAAATCAAGTTTTGGGGCGTTAACCTCATATCGAAAATGTCTTGGAATCAACACATAGATTATTCGCTGACAAAAGCAAGGAAAACTTTAAATTTCCTCAACATTTTGAGTACACAGAGATGGGGACAAGACACGTCAACTCTAATTTATCTATGTAAATGTCTAATAAGATCAGAATTAACATATGCGCAAGAAGTGTTTTTTAGTGCACCAAAATATCTGTTAAAGAAGCTTCAAAGTATAGAATGCAAAGCGCTCAAGCTTGCAATGGATCTTCCCACCCATGCATCTTGTCTTCGAACATATAATGAAGCTCAAATTTTACTCTTAGATGATCAGAGGGAAGTGGCTGCCACGAAATTTGTGATAAGAAAATTTCCAGTTAAGAAGCTTCAAAGTATAGCATGCAAAGCGCTCAAGCTTGCAATGGATCTTCCCACCCATGCATCTTGTCTTCGAACATATAATGAAGCTCAAATTTTACTCTTAGATGATCAGAGGGAAGTGGCTGTCACGAAATTTGTGATAAGAAGCTTTCCAGTTAAGAACGATGTGAAAAATGAAATTAAAATTAGATCAGATATCGACTTTCCTACACATGCTAAAACAATATCCTCTCAGATTACTTTGGCAACGTATACATCTAAG
>JAFLJL010016048.1:94668-104668 GCA_018398815.1 Conus ventricosus | reverse complement strand
AGATTAGCGCGACATAATGTTCCAAATTGTCGAATAAGAAATCACAGCTTAGAGACACTAATGACTTTGTTAAAACTGGTTCCTGCGTTAAATCATACATAAATCTTGTTCAGATTTCAATTGGAAAGCATATCTGCTGACTAGTTTAGTGTACAAACTAAGAAATGTTTGCCCCAACACTTGTTACCATTTCGACCCTAATTGCGCTTCAGACCTGTTTATGATCTGTACAATGTCTTGTGGCGACATCTGTTGAATCTGTTCATGCTGATTCATTTCCGAGGAACTGTTTTGTTTTTTTCACATGCTTGTCTGCCAAAGAATACAGCCTTTGGCCTGTTGTGGGCATAATAGCTTGGTCATCAACTGAATCATGTGTAATCACAAGTTTCAGGAAGGTTTAGGCTACCCTGTAGCTGAAAGTAGATCATCGCTGTTCATGTTTTTTATAAATTAATATTTTTTTTGTAAAAAAATGAGTCGCCGAAAAAACCTGTTACCAACCTTGTATAATTCCTTCTGCTGGTATTGGAGGTCTAAGTGTAGGATACACGATCTTGGTAAAGCCTGTTAAAAATAAAACTGGCAGATCGTTGGCAAACTAGACTTTGAAGACTCAGCAAGGTGCGCACGCTGATTGCTATTATTACAGCTTATTTGCTACGAAAAGAGTTTCTAGTGTAAGCAAGAATAGATTCTTTCCTGACAGTATCAAGATGTAAAAATTAAAAAAATACATTTAAGAAAAAAAAAATGGCTTCACTCGTAATGATGATAGGTGGCGCGGTGGTGAATGCGCGTAGCTTTTTTAGCGGAAGTAATTACGCATTTAGAAACTAAGGGATGACGGTGAGAGAAAAAGAACATAACAAGAGCTGTGGAGCAACTAGCTGCCAGCACAAGAACACTAGAAAGCAGAGAATTGAGCAGTTGGATTTATTAACGACAAACTGAAAAACAGGGGCATGCAGCTTTACACATTTAAATGATGTTGATCAGCAATAAAAGAATATTAATCTAGTAATGGCAAACCACATCGAGCGAGACATTGCCCCCCGCCAAAATTCAGTGACTTTTATCCAACCATCAGAAAAACAAATAGATGCAAGAAATCGCGTTTATTGCCCTTGGGTATGACGTTGTTGTAGTTTGTAGCGCAAATCTTGGCTGAATAAAACATTGAACAAAATCTATTATTCACCTAAAGGATCTTGGCAGGGGAAGCACGCAAATAAAAAGCCTAAGCCACGCAGCGGGAGTCACGAACAAACAACAAAAGAATGGTTATCGCAACAAGCGCTTTGGCCATTTATGCTCTCTCTCACGTGTCTCACGCTAGGCGAATACAGAGACCACACATTGTGAATACCACGCCCAAACGAACACGCCCATCCATGGAATCTTCTATAGTTGCCCCATGATACGATTAGACGAAAAAGATTTAAGTACGCACTCACAGTCCAATGACCATAGCTTCAAAGATACTAAGAGCGGAGCCATTAACACAAAAGAGTGCTTTTCTGCTGTTTGCTGTTAGCCATACAACTGGATATATCAATGAGGCCCGTAAACTTACCCTCGCATGATTCAAGTTGATGATGCAAAAGAATTTACAGGTCAAGTGAATCAATTAGTGTTTAGAACACAGAGTTACCATTAAAAGAGCATCTTCCAGGAGTTCACAGATTCCACAGGCTTTAGGTGAACACTTACCAAACAGTTTAGCGGAAAGACTGTTACTCCTACCAGTATCACAGAGAGCTTATTCATTTCTCGCAACACAGAAAATGGGTTAGAAGACTGCCCTCAGTTTTGCGCGCAATGAATAATGAAGAATTTTAAATTAACAGGATAAAACCAGTACAAGCAATCCAAAAAACAAACAATAAAATGTTGCTGACGACTTCCAGTACAACCAGCGAAACGATTACCGTTTGGTTTAAAAGTAAGGTAACCTTTATTTACCGGGGGAAGCAGAAGGGACACTCACATCAGGGCAACCGATCCAGTTGTGGGGAGGGGAATCCATATGAAATAAAAAAATTGTAAAAATGAATCCGCCCGTGTATTATTTACGAGAAACTGACACAACAAAACAGACAGCTCCTCAAAGATCTTTGTGAAGGAAGAACTGCAAGATAATCCCAGACCAACACAGTTTCCAGTGCTTAATTAATTTTTGTAATTTACATAAAAATAGAACGCAGAAGGAAAGCGCCGAATTAAACAAGAATGTGAAAGGAAGAGACCTGGAAATTGATACAGGAATCATATGATACGAGTTCTATCTATTAAGTAACATTTGGCGGGGATTCATAAGCATCCAGATCGCGCCGCGGCCCAAATTCCCCAAATTTGATTGTCAAATATGGGGAAAAGAAATATCTTCTAATAATAAAACTTGAGGAATATGAAAATGGTATGTAATTATGCCGTTCTCCAGTGTCCAATGCATATGAAAACTCTGATTAACAAACCCACTCGTTTTGTGTGTGTTCTATCTAATGACTTTTTTTTGTTTCAAACCGTTGTGTTGATCTCGTGTAGATTAGATCGTATTTTACGTGTCATGATGAAAAGTATGATTATTGACAATGCTTCTTTGTAGTTTGTCATGTGATATGTTTGACTGCACAACACTGCGAGATATTCCTTTTGCTTCTCTTAATGGTTTTTTCTGGCTCGAAATACTTGTACATTTTCGACTTAAACCAATAAACTCCTTAATCCACACCCTCCCAGATAATTCAGCGAGCCTTCATCTGTCTTTCCTAAAACCTTCTTATTAGTACTTGAATCAAATGGCGAATCTTTAGGGAATCAATGTGGTCATACCACCCACGTGCTCTTTAGGCCAGTTCTATTTCCATGTCTTTATAGATGTCTTCAGTAGGGATACTATAACAAAACTATCTGTATCGGTGTAAAGTACTCTGGACTCGATACAAGGGTTTAAAGTAGTCATAAAGAAATTCTAACATCAAAAGCTTTGATAATTCTAAACAGTACCACCCAATAAATACAGGCCTTGTCCAATTTGACTTTCTTTTTTTTTCATCATTGTGCCAAAAAGCTGATCATGAAATCTTCTGAAGTTCCTGATAATTAGGTTTTGAAGTTAGCTAAATTGCTTCGTTCTCTTTGGTGACCAATTGAATCTTTGCGCTTGTGTGGATTCTCCATAGTCTTTCCAAAACACTGTTGTTCATCAGCTTGAAAAAGTCTTTTCTGAAGAATCTGTGGATTTAGTTCTGAGATCAGTGTTCTTCATGATGTATGGTTTCATGAACTGTTCTTGATCAAAAGCATATATACGATGAACTGCTCTCAACTTCCAAACCATGTCTTAAATAAATTGTAGAAGTCTGTAATGACATACATAATTTTTTTTGCCCCGAAGATTAGGCACAAGTTTAGGTGGCTCTGTTGGATTCTTTTAGGCTTTCTGCAGCTAATGGATAGTCATTATGCAGGTCATGGAGTTCATGAGGATATTCTAAATCAACTTCTAGAATGAAACCACGCTGTTGATCTGGCGTCAAACTGCCCAACCACTTTAATGCCTTTTGAATATTTTTTTTCGGATCGTCTTCTGTGTACATTTAAAGTTACGTAATGGAAGTGATTGCGCCATTGCCCATCATACAGATTGTTTGCATCTAAATACATGAGATAGTTAGACCTTTTACTTGGATCATAGTCGTCCAAGTATTTGTTGTTTGCTTTACAGTAATGGTGCGACGCCATACTAATTCCTCCACGCAATCCGTTTTCATCATCTGAATCATTGGCAGGTCAGACAATAAATCAATCTTTACTCCAGTAAACTTTAAGAAAGCATCCACAATCATCCGGGCGCAGAAAGGTAATGCGCGGGATCCAGGCTATAATGTTTCATGCAGGTCTTTCTATAATTTTCAAAGACGTCCGCCAACAACAAACGTCAGCCATCAAGTATGAATCATGATAGTCTCCCATCGTTTTACACTCTAACTTCTGCCATGCTTCTTGAGCATGCTGGTAATCAGAATCATGATGTCCTTTCCTCTAAGACTAGAAAAGAACGCGCTTTAGGGGAAGTGTATCTTCGTCAAACCTTTGCCAACTGTTCATGTATCATAAGGGTAACGCCCTTTCTACAAGAGTTGGGTCAAATATTCTTCGTTATTGGCAGGACTTTAAGGACATAGCTAGTGACTCTAATGAACCATCATGTGCTGCATAGAGTCATAAAAAGACATGTTATTTAAGTGAAACAATGTACTTTTCTGATGACTGTGCAATGCATGTTACCTGAAGGCGCTGTCTACTGCTTTCATTATAAGGTGGCAGTCATAACCTCGCAAGTTGTGAAAGAAGATGGGTAATTTCCATGTCCTTGGGTCAAACTTTAGTTAAAGATTGCAGTTGTTGTGCGCTGCTCCTCTGAACTTCCCACTAATGTGATCATGGTCTCTTACTGTCGGATTGGCTTTCTTTGCTGTCACGGCTTCACTGTTAGACATTAGTTCTAAACCACAAATCCAACAATGTGTGGCTGATTTATACTGTTGTCGGTCTTCAGGCGTCATCATGATTTCAGATAAATTCAGATTATTAGACAATCATTACGCACTTGCTGCATGCGCTGTAAAAATCTTCTAGCGCATTTGGTCTCTGTATAATTCTGGCGTTGAATGAGCGCCATCCGACCTGACAACGATGAAGCAAATGAACAAATCTGATGATTACTCACTAAGGCTGCTTTTGGAAGTTTCTGTGGGGTTGGTCCTTCATAAGGAACAATAAGCGACTCGAAGTCTGCGTAAACAACATATGGGCTCGTTTGCATCCGTTTCCAGTTCTTAAAACTAACTTTACTGCTTCTGGGGCGTAATTAGTTCTGTATTACAGTCAACTGGGCCGATACAATGTTTCTTATGTTCAAGCGCGGCTTGATCGGATGGAATTCTTGTTAACATTTTCTACAGAATTCTTGTTTGTTAGTGTTTTTTGAAGTATGCGCCAATAATCTACTCATCGTTCGTATCAATGTGTAATGTGGCAGCCCTGTTGGTGAAAAACATCAGTAGTAAGTCAACATGATTTTTGCTGGATCGCCTATTGTTCGGCTGTTCTTGGACACTTTAATCGGCTGTAGATTTGTTTCCTCATCCATGTGTAGATATTGACAGTTATTGGTTTGTTTTGTTCTTCAAACTGATCAATTTTGTCCACGCTAAAGGAAAGGATATTCCACTAAAGTTAAGATCATTGATGTAAGGCTCATAGTTAGACACTCTCTCTGCGTTTTTGCGGACGTAATGCAGCCTTGCGAGAACACACACATAAACATTGTTGTCTGTATTCTTTATGTTTAAAATGCTCTTTTTGCAACTAATGCTGGAGGTAGTGGAATGTAAGACTTGCCTACAATCGGCGCATACTTAGCCTGTTTTAATCTGATCTCTTGACTTCGCCCTCTGACCAACCAGAGCTCTCATTTTGGCTTCTCAGCGGCCACATCAAACTGTGTAAACAGCTGGTCTGCCCAACCAGGTGTTAAGTCATTATGAGAAAGAATAGTTTGTTGTTTAGTCGAGACCCAGACTTCTAGATTTTCTTCATTTATTGTTACATAGTCGATTAAAACAGCTAACATTACTTTAACTGGCGGGTCTATTGTTAGTTTACTGGAACTTGAGAAATAGCATGAGCAACACTTGCTTGTACGTTTGCTGGATCAATGACTTCTAGACTAATATCATTTAAAGCTTTTGTTAAAACTTCTTCCTTACGCATTGCTTCAAACAATTCGTCTGGACCTTCATATATCTTATCCATGATGAGTTTCTTTTCTAACTCAAAATATTTATTTAAATAAAAAACATATACTTAGTCAGAATCAATATCGACGGTCTTTTGTGCTTGGACTCATAAACTAAAGTATAAACACCTTTGGCGTTGTTAATGTGAGCTGTTTAGAACAGAGTTTAATGTTTCGTTTACTTTATTTAAACATTCCTTTTTTATCTGCTCGGTGTCTGCTGTTGAGAAAAGTTGTCCTTGCCTTTCTTTGAAGATCAAACTTTTGTCTTTTGTAGTCATCAAAATCGGCCTGTAAACGACTAAATTCTTCATCCGTGATGTTTGAGTCAGCTAGTGCTTTATTTATTATCAGCTTGAAGGAACTAAGTTTAGTGTTATTAGTTGAACCATAGCTGTGTGCTTTGGAGTTTAGTTTTTTATTTTTGCTAGCAGCACTTACAGCTAATGAACACAGGCCAAGAGCTAAAGCCAAACTGCCTAGAGGTAAAGCTGCGGGTGCACCAACAACCTGTTGCTAAGAGACAACATTGTCCTGCTGATAGAGCACTTACAGTTGATGTTCAGTATTAACATATGTAACAGCATTAAAGGCAGCAGAATACCTTCGTTTGGCTTTGCTGTATTTTGAAAGGTCTGCTCTAGTTTTGTTGCATTTGTGTAATGTTTGTTAATCTGAAGGTTTTTATGTCAGGGTTTTCTGCTATCCCTTCTTTTAGCGACTCTGGGTGTAGGCTTTTCTGGATAAATATAAACAGCCATGCTTTTTTAAAATAAAAAAAAATTTAAGTAATGTATATCTTTTAATCTGTTATCTTGAATATTCAGCTGCGCATCATATTATTAAAAACAAATGTACATTAAGTGGTTTATCGACATCTTTTTCTTTATCAATTTGAATGTTTATTACGTCTTTAACGTTCTCCAACTTCATGCAACTGATTATCCTCTGTTGACCTTTAGGTCATCCATAAACGTATTTTGTTGTTAAATAATCATCAAGCCTAACACTGTGAAGGTGTAGATCTTTAGACACAAGGTCTGCTGTTGGACTTCTACACTCCCACCCCAAACAATTTTCTTATTTCGTCAAAATGCTGATAAGGTCTAAGCCCGCTAGCATAGATTGGTTAGGACTACCCTCAATCGAACATTGTACTTTCGTTATTTTTGGATTTAATAAATTTTCACTTGCTCTTGCGAATGGTTCTTCATCTTCACACAGCAATAAAATACCTTTAAGCGATCTTGCTGCGACACTAAGATTAAAATTCCATATAGTGTCTGCCTTGCTTTTGGGATATGTTGTATGATGAATCACTCTTTCGTAATATATTGCTAATTTTAACTGATATTGTTGCTCAATCAGCCTTGCTAAATTAGGGTTGCTAACAACGTCAAACTCTAACGAGATGTCAGAAATGCTGTACTTTGCTGCGGTGTCTTCGATATGATAACACGTTTGTATTCATTAAAAGTTAGTTCGTATGACAATCTGTCTTTTAATGCTCCTTGAAAGTATGGGGCATGCGATTTTAACAACTCAAAATCTAGGGGTATAACAAAGCGATTTCATACGCATAACTTACTGCTTCATGCTTTTTGCCGGATTTAGCATCTCCAGCGCCTATTCTGTGTTTTAGTGGCTCATATTTCGATTCCTTGAAACGCAAGATCAGCCCTTTCATTCTCGGTTAGCCTAGATCAGAATAGGTTAAAATATGTCTGCATTGTGTAAAGAAAATATTTCTTGCCCCTCAAGTTTTATAGAAATTTTCTTAACAATTGCCCGTCCAGATTCTGAACACTGTTTGTTTGGGTCTGTTCCTGATTCGAGTTCTATTTTGAAAGTAAGTTGCGCAGAGCCTGGCACAATCACTTCATCCACTCCTAGGTCTGGAAATTTGACAGTAAGAATTTGATCTGCATCAATAGTAGATGGATTATTTGGAACAGTAATATTCCGTTTATTTCCCTTCACGCCAAAGGGCTCTTTCAGTCTTCTATGCGGGTCAAGAATCGAGCCATATGCTTGTGACATTTTTATAAAACAAAATAAAAAGTTATTATTTAAAAAATGGCGGGAATTGGAGGTGAAGAAGATTATGATGTTTTTTGATGCTGGAGACGACATGAGTGAATGACTCCTTTGACACAGATCACTCGGTGCTTCATTGCATGAAGAATTAGTAGAAGGGCGGCAAAGGCGTGAATTAACAGAAAGTAAGGTTAGATCATTATACAAAGTTTAGGACTAGAACCTCCGAAACTATTATACCTGATGATTTTGAACTAAAAGATAACATATTGTATGTGAAACACGACAAAGGAGAACGTATTCCGCTTACGTTTAAACGAGACCATCAAGGTTTGTAGGCATGGGTACAATTAATCAAAAGCTCAGTGCAAGCGAGCGGAATGCGCCTTGGATTTACTAAACCAAATTAGATAGGGAGGCAGTTGCTAAACTTCAAAACACACTGCAAGAACTCCCAACAGATAACCAAATACAAAACATGGAACTTGAAGATTTAAGTCTAACAACAGTCAAAATAATAAATGCAATAGAAGCAGAAACCACTGAAGAAGAAGAAACAGCATTAAAAACTATACATGATCCGCCGCTGCCCACGCAAGAAATAAAGGCGCCTATAAGAGAATTAGAAGCCCTTGATCGCACTTTAAGAACCTTCAAGGGGAATTAATAAACAATTTAGCAAAACTGAGTGAACTAAGGAGCGTATAGAAAAAGAAAAAGAAAAACTGGCTGATGCTGACGACGCCAACTTAGGGCGTGATGTTAAAGAAAGAATAGAACAAAGACTACATGAACTTAATCTAGAAAGATTAGCAAGACTAGATGTGTTGTATACTAACGAAAAGAATTACGAACTCAAGTGAACAGAATAAGAGAAACTATCGAAAAAATTTTAAATGAAGACACGACGCGAGCAGAACGAATACGAACGCTGTTTAGAGAGCAGGGAGTCACATTAGCAAGTGTTATAACAGCCTTAGGATTTACAATAAGTACACTGGTGTTGGCTATTACAGGCGGTGGTGGTCAAAGTCTAGTGCTCCACCGCCATCGCCTCCATCACACCTGATAAATCATGGGTAAAAAAACAGCTTGATCATCTTGCGAGTTTATTAAAAAAAATTAGCGGTAAAGCTATAGACTCTTTACTGGTATATAGGGAGTATCGTTAGCTGGCTTTTGTCTACTGCAAGCAAAGTAGTTGGCTTTATGGCCGAGCACTTATGGGCATTAGTTGTCTTAATAGTTGGGTTACTATTTAGTAAGATAAAGAAGGAGTACTCCTAGGCCAGTTAATCCAAACAAGTGCTGTCTTTTCATATTCATGGGCATTATTTTTGACTTCGCGAACAGAGTCCACATCTTCAACAGTCTTTGGGCTTTGGGCCCTGGGGATTGGATGACTTAATCTTGGGGGGTATCTTGTTTTTTTTATTGTTTGTAATATTACTGGCTCAGAATTTATGTCGTTTTTTCCGACCTTCTGTTCATTGCCTGCCACAAGGATTTCATTATTGTAATTATTATTGTACTATCTGGAGTCTGAGGTCAGAAGGCAGCATGTATAACCAGTGCCAACAGCAAAGTCTACTTTCGATCTTGCGAATTGTAAAACATTTTGGTACTTTTTATACTGAAGGTAAATCAACTGTAGAATTAATGGCGTCCTCTAAATTTGCTAAGTATTGTTTTTGCGCGTCAAAGCCAGTAGAAGGATCAGTTATGCACGATCTCCCTTGTGCTTGCGAACCTAGCAAACACCAAACGTAAGTACGAATAGAGTCGTTTATTCGTTCTATTCTGCTTTAGTTAGGCCCTTAGAAGTGTCCAAGATAAATGTTGTCCATGCTGTTTTATGCTCTTCCTCTATGGACCCGAGGTGAAACCTGTGCCTGAAGAGAAAGATGTTGTAAGGAGGATCCAGTCATAGTTATACTTTCTGTGCACGCCCCAAAAATAAGGGGTGCCTAAGCCATGATTGCGATCCAACTTTTGTCTAAAGTCTGTCTTAACATTAATATTGAATTCGTTAAAGATCCTTTCAAAAGCTTCATGTCTATTCTGTTGCTGATGATTAAACGGTTTGTATTGGTAATGGCGCTTGCTTCAGTCAAAAACGTCTGAGTGTATAAAATGAATCTGTAATGACTACCAAAG
>JAFLJL010016048.1:30549-93668 GCA_018398815.1 Conus ventricosus | reverse complement strand
TAATGCGCCAAAATATCATCGTTCGTTCAATGTGTAATGTGGCAGCCCTGTTGGTGAAAACATCAGTAGTAAGTCAACATGATTTTGCCTGGATCCCTATTGTTCGGCTGTTCTTGGACACTTTAATCGGCTGTAGATTTGTTTCCCATCCATGTGTAGATATTGACAGTTATTGGTTTGTTTTGTTCTTCAAACTGATCAATTTTGTCCACGCTAACAGGAAAGGATATTCCACTAAAGTTAAGATCATTGATGTAAGGCTCATAGTTAGACACTCTCTCTGCGTTTTTGCGGACGTAATGCGCCTTGCGAGAACACACCACATAAAACATTTGTTGTCTGTATTCTTATGTTTAAAAACTGCTCTTTTTGCAACTAATGCTGGAGGTAGTGGAATGTAAGACTTGCCTACAATCGGCGCATACTTAGCCTGTTTTAATCTGATCTCTATGACTTCGCCCTCTGACCAACCAGAGCCTCTCATTTTGGCTTCTTCAGCGGCCACATCCAAACTGTGTAAACAGCTGGTCTGCCCAACCAGGTGTTAAGTCATTATGAGAAAGAATAGTTTGTTGTTTAGTCGAGACCCAGACTTCTAGATTTTCTTCATTTATTGTTACATAGTCGATTAAAACAGCTAACATTACTTTAACTGGCGGGTCTATTGTTAGTTTACCTGGAACTTGAGAAATAGCATGAGCAACACTTGCTTGTACGTTTGCTGGATCAATGACTTCTAGACTAATATCATTTAAAGCTTTTGTTTAAAACTTCTTCCTTACGCATTGCTTCAAACAATTCGTCTGGACCTTCATATATCTTATCCATGATGAGTTTCTTTTCTAACTCAAAATATTTATTTAAATAAAAAACATTACTTAATCAGAATCAATATCGACGGTCTTTTGTGCTTGGACTCATAAACTAAAGTTTAAACACCCTTTGGCGTTGTTAATGTGAGCTGTTTAGAACAGAGTTTAATGTTTCGTTTACTTTATTTAAACATTCCTTTTTATCTGCTCGGTGTCTGGGCTGTTGAGAAAAAGTTGTCCTTGCCTTCTTTGAAGATCAAACTTTTGTCTTTTTGTAGTCATCAAAATCGGCCTGTAAACGACTAAATTCTTCATCCGTGATGTTTGAGTCAGCTAGTGCTTTATTTATTATCAGCTGTGAAGGAACTAAGTTTAGCTGTTATTAGTTGAACCATAGCTGTGTGCTTTTGGAGTTTAGTTTTTATTTTTTTGCTAGCAGCACTTACAGCTAATGAACACAGGCCAAGAGCTAAAGCCAAACTGCCTAGAGGTAAAGCTGCGGGTGCACCAACACCTGTTGCTAAGAGACCAACACTTGTCCCTGCTGATAGAGCACTTACAGTTGATGTTCCAGTATTAACATATGTAACAGCATTAAAGGCAGCAGAATACCTTCGTTTGGCTTTGCTGTATTTGAAAGCGTCCTGCTCGAGTTTTGTTGCAGTTGTGTATGTTTGTTAATCTGAAGGTTTTATGTCAGGTTTTTGCTATCCCTTCTTTTAGCGACTCTGGGGCGTTGTAGGCTTTGTCCCTGGATAAATATAAACAAGCCATGCTTTTTGGAAAAATAAAAAATAATTTAGTATGTATATCTTTTAATCTGTTATCTTGAAATATTCAAGTGCGCATCATATATTAAAAACAAATGTACATTTTAAGTGGTTTTCGACATCTTTTTCTTTATCAATTTGAATGGTTATTACATCTTTAAACCGTTCTCCAAACTTCATGCAACTGATTATCCTCTGTTGACCTTAGGGTTCAATCCATCAAACGTATTTTGTTGTTAAATAATCATGCAAGCCTAACACTGGTGAAGGTGTAGAATCTTTAGACACAAAGGTCTGCTGTTGGACTTCTACACCTCCATCCCCAAAACAATATTCTTATTTCGGCAAAATGTGCTAAGTTCTAGCCGCTAGCATAGATTTGGTTAGGACTACCTCAATCGAACAATGTGACTTCGTTATTTTTGGATTAATAACTCTTATACACATGTTGCTTCTGTCGAATGTTGTTTTATCTTCACACAGCAATAAAATTCCTTTAGCGCTTCTTGCTGCGACACTAAGATTAAATTCCTTATAGTGTCTGCCCCCCTTGCTGCCCTTGGGATAAGTTGTATGATGAATCACTCTTTCGTAATATATTGCTAATTTTAACTGATTTTGTTGCTCAAATCAGCCTTGCTAAATTAGTGTTGCTAACAACAGTCAAACTCTAACGAGATGTCAGAAATGCTTTTGTACTTTGCAGCGGTGTTTCATATATATGATAAAACACGTTTGTATTCATTAAAAGTTAGTTCGTATGACAATCTGTCTTTTAATGCTACTTGAAAGTATGGGGCATGCGATTTTAACAACTCAATATCTAGGTGTTATAACAAAGCGATTTCCATACGATTAAAACATACTGCTTCATGCTTTTTGCCGGATTTGCATCTCCAGCGCCTATTCTGTGTTTTAGTGCTTCATTATTTCGATTCCTTGAAACGCAAGATCAGCCTCTTTCATTCTCGGTTAGCCAAGTTCAGGAATAGGTTAAAAATATGTTGAATTGTGTAAAGATATATTTCTTGCCCCTCAAGTTTTATAGAAATTTTCTTAACATTGCCCGTCCCAGATTCTGAACAACTGTTCTGTTGGGTCTGTTCCTGATTACGTGTTCTATTTTGAAGTATTGCGCTGAGCTGGCACAATCACTTCATCCACTTCCTAGTCTGGAAATTTGACAGTAAGAATTTGATCTGTCAATAGTAGTGGATTTTTGTGGAACAGGAAATATTCCGTTTATTTCCCTTCACGCCAAAGGGGCTTTTTCAGTCTTCTTGCGGGGTCAAGAATGAGCCATATGCTTGTGAACGTTGTATAAAACAAAATAAAAAGTAAATATATAAAACATGGCGGGAATTGGAGGTTGAAGGAGATTATGTTGTTTTTGATGGTGGAGACGACATTGTGTGAAAAGATCCTTTGACACAGCCTCACTCGGCCGCTCTCATTGCATGAGAATTTGTAGAAGGGCGGGCAAAGGCGTGAATTATCAGAATGTAAGGTTAGATCATTATACCAAAGTTTAGGATAGAACCTCCCGAAAACTATTATACCCTGATGATTTTTGAACTAAATGATAAAACCTTTTTGTATGTGAAAAACGACAAAGGGAGAACGTATTCCGCTTACGTTTTAATCGAGACCCATCAAGGTTGGTAGCCTGGGTACAATTATTCAATCGCTCAGTGGCAGCGAGCGGAATCGCCTTGGATTTACTAAACAATATTAGATAGGGAGGCAGTTGCCTACTAAACTTCAAAACACACTGCAAGAACTCCCAACAGAAACCAAATACAAAACATGGATCTTGAAGATTTATGTCTAAAAACAAGTCAAATAATAAATGCATAGAAGCGAAACCACTGAAGAAGAAGAACAGCATTAAAACTTATACATGATCCGCGATGCCCACGCAAGAAATAAAGCGCTATAAGCGAATTTGAAGCCCTTGATCGCACCTTTAAGAAACCTTCCAAGGGGTATTAATAAACAATTTAGCAAAACTGAGTGAACTAAAGGAGCGTATAGAAAAAGAAAAAAGAAAAACTTGCTGATGCTGACGACGCAACTTAGGGCGTGATGTTAAAGTAAGAATAGAACATAAGGAATACATGAACATAATCTAGAAAAGATTAGCAGACTTAGATGTGTTGTATACTAACCGGAAAAGAATTACGAACTCAAGTGGAAACAGAATAAGAGAAACTATCGAAAATTTTTACATGAAGTACCACGGACGCGAGCAGAAACGAATTACCGACCCGTGTTTAGAGAGCAGGTGTCACATTAGCCAAGTGTTATAACAGCCTTAGGTTTTTTACAATTAGTACACTGGTGTGGCTATTACAGGCGGTGGTGGTCACCATAAGTTCTTGATGCGCCTCCACCGCCATCGCCTCCATCACCACCTGAATAAATCATGGGTATAATAACAGCTTGATTCATCTTGCGAGAATTTAGTAAAAAAAATAGCCGTTAAGCTATCTAGACTCTTTTACCGGGTATTATTAGGGAGTATCGTTAGTGGCTTGTGTCTACTGCAAGGCAAGTATTGGCTTTCTTGGCCCGAGCACTTATGGGCATTAGTGGTCGTAATAGTTGGGTTACTATTTAGTAAGATAAAGTAGGTGTACAGTATCTAGGCCAGTTAATTCCAACAAAGTGCTGTCTTTTCCTATTCTGGGCATTTATTTTTGACTTCGCGAACAGAGTCCACATCTTCAACAGTCTTTGGGCTTTGAGGCCTGGGGATTGGAATGACTTAATTTGGGGGGGTCATTTGTTTTTTTTATTGTGTGGTAATATTACTGGCTCAGATTTATGTCGTTTTTTGTTTCCCGAACTTCTGTTCATTGCCTGCCACAAGGATTTCATTATTGTTATTTATGATTGTACTATCTGGAGTCTGAGGTCAGAAGGCAAGATGATAATAACCAGTTTGCAACAGCAAAGTTCTACTTTCGATCTTGCGAATTGTAACATTTGGTACCTTTTTTTAACTTGAAGGTAAATCAACTGTTAGTATTAATGGCGTCTCTAAATTTGATAAGTATTGTTTTTGACGCGTCAAAGCAGTAGAGGATCAGTTATGCTCGATCTCGCCCCCCCCCCCCCCCCCCCCCCCCCCCCCCCCCCCCCCCCCCCCCCCCCCCCCCCCCCCCCCCCCCCCCCCCCCACATGTGCTTGCGAAACCTCGCAAACACCCCAAACACGTAAGTACGAATAGATGTAGTTTATTCGTTCTATTCCTGCTTTTGTTAGGCCCTTAGATGTGTCCAAGATAAATGTTGTCCATGCTGTTTTATTGCTATTCCTCTATGGACGAGCGTGAACCTGTGCCTGAAGAGAAAGATGTGTAAGGAGGATCCCAGTCATAGTTATACTTTCTGTGCACGCCCCAAAAATAGGGTGAGCCTAAGCCATGGATTTGCGATCAACTTTTGTCTAAAAGTCTGTCTTTACATTATATTGAATCGTTAATGATCCTTTCCACAAGCCTTCATGTCTATTCTGTTGCTGAATGGATTAAACGGTTTGTCATTGGGTAATGGCGCTTGCAGTTCAGTCAAAATACGTCTGAAGGTGTAATAAAAATGAAATCTGTTCACTGACTCACCAATGGATCAGGATGTTTTAATGAGCAGCATACGACATTCCACACCAGTTGATGCACAAACACGCCAAAGTTTAACGGGTTTGATAAAACTGCATCGGGATGACCCTAAACCACACGTTTGCGTGTTTAGTCTTTTTTTAATAGGAGTGGTTATAAGATATCTTGTCCAAAGGAGTACTCCCCTTTACTTGAAGGCGTCGACTGAGTCACAGGAATGTCGAGGATGTCAGTTGTTATATTTTTAAGATTGTAGTGCGGCCCAACAGAATTTTTGCATTAGTTTTGTGAAACGCACTCATTTTTATTCGTTAAAAAATGTTTGTAACAATAACAAACCCCAAGACCGTCCTTGTTTTTAGAACATGAAGCTTGAGAACGAATTGCCGGAACATAATGGTCGCCACTCCAACGAATTTTTTTACAAAGTGGTATGGTTTAATATTACTGAATCCAAGAATAATACTACGATTCTAAAAAGTTGACAATCAGGGCCAAAGTTAGCCAGTTAACAATACCTGATGGTTATTACGGAGGTTTTGCTCTCTGAAAGAGCAATATGAGTAACTTTGACATTACTCTCAACCTTAAAATGCAGATCTAAAACACAATGTTAAACATTCAAGCCGGAGAAGAGCAGGTTACTATTTTGATAAAGAGCTAGCTCTAAAATGTTAGGCTCTTTGCAGCTGACAACATAGATTTTAGAGTTACTCACCAAACAAATCTACTTATGTGGGGAAAGTCCGCTCGATCTTGCATTACATTCATTACTCTATGTTCATTGGCGTGAGCTAAGCACTGATGAAAAACTTATAGGTTGGAAGGCCCTCACTGTTTTAAGTGCTCTTCCGTCGGGATAGCTTGATATTGGATTATGAAATTATCCAATTCCCTATTTTACAGTTTAAAAAATTAGCTTGTGGGGGTCAGAATCATTTAATATAAAAATCACAGACAAAAAGGGACAGTCGTAACTGTGCTAACCTGCACATTGTTTTGGAAATAAAATAATAACTGTTATAAAAAAAATGTCACGTGGGGCCAGAAGAATCAGGAAGTTACATTTAGCGCTGTGAGGTGTATAACTTAGAATAAAAGACTTGCAGACGTGGAGACTTTGAAAAAAATGGTGAGATGGCCGCTTTGTATGGTTTTGAGTACATAAGTGGGATTCTAAACCGCAAAGAGGTTGGCGACACAAAAGGTTTCCTAAACTAGAACACCTAGCAATTCTAGAAGCAACTAATGCAGGCCCAGTATGCATATAAATAGTTCGAAACCTGACAGCAAATGGCATTAGAAAACATATTTAGACTGGGTGACATAAATTTAGAATTCATAAGCCATTTCATTTTTTGCGTAAAAAAGTTTCAGAAAAGCTTTTAACTCTGAGTCTTTACATATAAAGGTCTTATGCCAGAGGACAATAGTCGGAAAGAGATCGAACTAAAGCCGTATGGGAACAAACAGTACATCTACAGAGAGAAACAGTTTTTAAAGGAGGTTCTACAAAATTACAGTTTCATTCCGCGCGCAAAATTAGGAGAACGTTCACAATGCTATTTGCACTTTTGATCTTAAACGATGAAGCAAGAAATGGAGCTGTGGCTGTCAGTGACATACTTATGAAGGTAAGAATTTTATTAGTGCAAAACTTGGACGCTTGACAGTCTTAAGTTCCATCGTCGTCTTCACAATGGTGAGGATATTATGGTATAACAACAACCAACAAAATCAATATTAGTCTAAATAGAACCCAAATCTTACGAATATTGGATAATCTTACAAATTTAGACCTTATAGGATGTTTATTATACTGAAAGTCTCGACAGAGAGTAATGATAAACATATAATGGATTAGATTAAATTCTGTTATAACAAACTATGGAGCAGTTAAACTGTATGCACCACAACCCTCATTGTTCATTGTTTATTGATTTGTGGGACAAACTGGTTGTGGGAAACAATATTTATCTCGACCTGTTGCAAACAGTTTATTTTTTTTCGTTATAATTTGATCATATTGTGATTTTTGCCCAAACACTTAAATGGAAACAAAAGATATCATGATAGAAGGTTTATATGGATGATGATAACCTATTTTGAGTTGTCCTAGCAATAAACTGAGTGAGTGTCTAGAAGGTTTTTTCTGAATTGTTTGTGGGAACCGCAGACATATTTATTAAGATGACTGTTCGCAGAGAGAGACATAGTTAAAATAAGAAAAACTTTGTCAAAATAGCCTTTCAGTGGAGACATGCTGGGGATAAGTGGTGTGGATTTTATGCCAAAACTATAAACTCGGTTTAAAAGACTTTGAGAGAAACAGATAAAGACTGTAAGTGTTATTTCACATGAACAGACAGCAGATGCATTTGATGAATGAATGTGTGAAAATGATGTTATTGATTGAAATCGATCAGGAAAAGGCCGGCTACACACGCCCACATGAAATCTGAAAAAGTTTAGTAATTAGTATTGAAAAGGACAATCTTAAACAGTATGTAGGTTTGTAGATATCGTTATTTCTTTGGTTATGAAAGGAGAATGTGTGATGGATTATCATTTTAAGTATTGTGGAAGTCTCTTATTGTCAGAGAACAGTAAAATGTTGTTCTAGGGTCAGCCGCTCGAAAACTGGTTGAGAAGCGGCTGAGCTCGAACGACATTTTACTGTTCTTGAAGGAAGGAAATGTGTTAGCACGTGAAAGGGTGATGGGGGGTGTGTGTCGCGGACGTGTTATTGACTGGCTTTGCTGTGTTTCTGTGCTGCCTGACTTGCGGTGTGAAACTTAGATGTTTTGCCTTGTATTCTGCCTAATCTGCTGCTGGATATCCGTACTAAGAATGAATTTGGTGAGAGGGACTTATATCGAAAACGTTACTGTTAAGATTGTTTTTCACCCCACGAATCCATTTCTTGCCGACTACAGATGACATACTGAGCGTGTATTGCTGCTTGCGCTTCGCGCAGTCTTGTGATCGCGTTAAGGACGAGTCAAGTTGAGCGGGGATGTCGAAGCAACCCTGGCCTTTCTCAACCACCCTCAAGTACGATGTGCTGTACCTCCGTGCCAGCCACGAACAATGGACTTGCAAGGGCTATCAGACCGTGGGATGAGTCTACAACAGAAACTATATAGCAATCTGGAGATCAAGCGTCGCAAGCTGACGTGAAATGTCAGGCGGCGTATTTTTAAGCAGTTCAAAGTCGTCAAGAAGAAATGAACTCATCGATCGCAACTTATGTTGTGATGTCGGTTGTATGCGAAGGTGTGCAGCAAAAACTCTGAACAAATCCATCGCTTTTACTCTGCAAAGATTTTTACTGGAAAAACTGTGTATGATCTCGAGTTGGAAGTCGTCCGTCTAGCAGGCCTTCTCGCGACGTAATACCATCAGTTTTTCGTTATACTGAGGCTACGGCTGGAGAAGAAGAAGATGAGCTGAGGCTGTGAAAAAATGTGTCAGTACTACATTCTGAGGATGCTGGAGCGACGATGTTAATCGAGAGGGCACACCGCCTTGGCGACTTAACTCGCAACCAATCTAGCCCCATCATCGCAAGTTCCAAAGATTTGGGGCGCCGCCATGGGTGATGAAGGCCCGGCCAGCACGGCAGGAATGGAGGTGGGTCCGGCTGAGGGCGGTGCGGGACTGACAGAGGCAGTCGCCGGAGTGAGGGAAAGCTACGGGTAGGGGAGGACGGGCTATTCGTTACCGGCGGTGCCGGGTCCGGGAGACCAGCAACGGTCTCTCTCAGGGGGGACGACTGCTGAGACAGACAGCGGCGATCGACGTGCGGGACCCTCCGGGGAGATCGACGCGTGCGGCCCTCCTCGGGGGGTCGGCATGCAGTGCTCTGGGGGGCCGGCGCAGCTGGGGCCTCCCTGGGGGATCGGTGAGGACCTCTCGGGGATCGGCGTACGCACATCGATCAACACCGACAGTCCTGTCTGGTAGAGTTACCCATGTCGCGGACATGAGGGGAACCTCTTGTGCAACAGATGACGTCACGACGTACTATCGACCAATCCCGAGCAGCCAGAGAGAAGCGCGAAGTGGTGTTTGAGTCACTCACGGTCAGACAGCGGAACATTCCGTGGCGTGCATTGCCGCGCGCGACCCGTACTAGGTCGGCACTGACGTCCGCTGTCATTGAAGCGGCCTCAGTGGGTAAGGGACGATGCAGCACACGTGGAGTGACGGTGACGATGAAGGCGATACACGGCACTAGGGGGCAGTGTCATCACAGTGTCACAGTGAACAGTGAAGACTTCCAGAGCAATGTGGACCGCAGCTTCAGTTGTGATGGTCGGGGGGCAGCCAGATCTGGGTGGCTGATGGGGGGTGGGGGGGTCTCTTGCAATGTGCGGCCCTCACTTTAGTGCTCTCACTGCATGACCTTGCGCGTGATGGTGGGGGATAGCATGTAAGGGGGAAGATTCGCAAGTGTGCAGCGAGGTGTGACGGAGGGGGCCGGGTGGCAGATGTTTGTGCGTGTTGCGGGGATTCAAGGGTTAAAACAGAGGTGGCCGAGTGAGGGGTTGGTGGGAGTTCCTCTCTCCATGACTCCGGGTGCTGCGAGCGCGAGAGAAGGAGCGGGTCGGCTGGGCCGACGACTGAACTCCACACAACGGGGAAACCGTGGTCGGACCCTGACAGACTTGCGGAGCAAGAACAGTAGGGAAGGTCGACCATCCAATGTATGACATTTCAACTATAAGTTGAAAATCCTTTTATAATACGACTTCTGTCCGACGTTTATGTTTATTAATTATGTCTATATTTTCATTTCATTTGTAAAGAAACATTCGTGATGCTTCTTGATTATAACAGTTTTTCCTGAGTATTTAATTTTTTTTGCTCTGCAAAAATTATCACCGACGGAAGAAAATCAGGTGGTGTATAGTATTACTCCAGCCACAGTTAGAACGGTATGTGAAAAAAAAAAGCATTGTGTGTCAATACTGGTGTTATAAAAAGTTATTAAAAGTGTTTTCAGTTTAGAAAAAGATTGTTGTCCTTGTGTCAAACTTATGTAGTACAGAAGGGGGGCAATTGTACGACACGAAAACCAGATTTGAAGATGGCATTGAAATGTTGGAAAGAATGTATATTGGGAACATATGCAGGATGATGATGCATACCTGTTAGTGTGGGGAGATTTAAATGACGGACGCGACTTGTGAGTATCGGATATGTGGAGAAGAAAAGGGTGGTTTCTGAATTCGGTCATAACAGAATGAGCGAGGTAAATTGCGTCGTTCGAGGCTATCTATAAATACTTTCGGGAAATCCCTGTTGGATCTTTGTTGTTTTTTTGATTTATGATTTGCATGGTTTTGAGAACCGTGATTTGAAGGAGTTTACTTTTGTGTCAATCAAGGATGCAGTGTAATTGATCTATATTCTTGTTTCGATTGTTTGTTTTAAAAAAAGGCAATATGTGTGTTGGTGACAAGTTATTCTCTGGCATTTGCCAATAGAATGAAATGGAAAAACGCTTTGGGCAATAAGGAAAGTAATTCTCTCAGCACGGAAAGTAGGATAGTGTGGCCGACGATACGTAGAATCGGCAAATCGAAACCAATCTGCGGCGTTATGAAACACGACAAAAAAAGCAGAAGAGCACACAAAACAAATTGTGCACGTCACGCGATTTAATGCACGGCACCCCAAGGGACAAGAAATTTTCGGCCAAATGCCTTCCTCAGCGACAAAAAATACAGCATTACACATTGCAAATACTTCCCCCTATGTGAAGCAAAGTGTTGAATGAAGTAAACAGAGGACAGTGGAAGAGAGGGTCGAGTAGAGTTCGAGGAATAAGGCCGGCACCAAAAGGAAAGAGGGTAGAGTAAAGTGAGGAGGAGGAAAAAGGACTATGTGAGGGAGAGAGAGAGAGCGAGAGAGAGAGAGGAGAACAGCGAGAGAGAGAGGAGAGAGAGAGAGAGAGAGAGAGAGAGAAGGAGTATATGGGGGGTTGGGAGGGAGGGGAGAAAGAGAGGGGAGAAGAGAGGAATGGAAGTGAGGACGAGTGGATGAATGAGAGAGAGAAGGGAGGGGAGCGCGTGAGTGGAGGGGGAGGGGGTGTGATGGGTATGTAGATGGGTGTGTTGCATATGAATGAAATGAACAAGAGAAAACGCACATAAAAGATTAAATATACTGTAAAGCCTTTTAAATGACAAGGGGAGGGTTGTGGGGGGGGAAAGAAGGGGATCAGCGCTAAAGCATGGACAGTCAGACAAGGGTAGGTTGCCTACCAAGCCCAAGGGGTGAGAGGGGAAAACGGGGAGAACCACTTCAATCACATTTGGCCTTCCAGGGAGTATTGTGCATGTTTATGATGTAATTTTTTTGCGCTGAGGAAGGCATTTTCGAAATTTTGTCTGTTTTGTGATCGTGATTTAAATCGTGTACATCAAATGTATTGTGTGCTTTTAGCTTTTTGTTCGAAAACGTAGAATGTTATAAAATACCTTAAACAGTATACTTTTCAAGATGGTTTACAAAATGCCGTAGATTTGTTATCTACTGACATGAATGCTTGTGTTGATATTTTTTATAGTGCGTTGCGTGGAGCCGCTGAGTGATGGTTCGAACAGTTGGAGAAGAGAAAGAAAAGAATGCTGAAAGGTTTGATGATGAGTGTTGAAAAAAAGAAAAGAATTGTTTTCAAGGTGTAAAAGTGAAGAAATATAACACAAAGGCGGGAAAGGTGATGTAAATGAAAGAAGGGACTTATGGGCACTTCCCCGCACCGAACAGAATTTGACGAAGGAAAATTACAACGCTGAAAAATTCAATTAAAGATTCAAGTTTTATTTTGGAAAATAATTAGATAGTTCTAGACAGTATTTTGTTTATAATGTATAAGTTCGCACAATGGTTTATGATACTTTGCTGCAGTCTTTGGGATATGGATAACAGATGCGATGATAACTGTTATAGTGATTGAGGATGCTGGAGCTTTTGAAGAAACCTAGTTCAATGATGGAACCTCCACCCCGCTTTAACTGACAGTATTAAAAAGATTGAAATCAGGAAAAAGTGAGGCCCAGACATGATTTTAGGTGAATGCTGAAAATGCCACTCAAGATAATTGCTTTCCTTGTCATGTTATTTAAACAGAATGTTTAACCGTGGGAACTTCTGCACCTTTGGGCAAGTCTATACTTATTCTATTCACAAAAAGGGAGATCAACACCAGACAATTCCGTGGGATGTTGCGCTAACCAGAGTGTTAGCCAAAATCTATACTCATATTTTAAATAGAAGACTGACAATATGATAGGCAGAAACGGGGAGGGGAAAAAATTATTGAGAACAGGTGCGGTTCGATCAGGTTATAGCCATAAGAATATATTTACCCTTTTCGCACTACCTTAAAGCATTTATTGAAAAACAAAAATGTATGTCGCTTTTGTGGACTTTAGAAGGGGCTTCGACTCCGTTGTGTTTTGTTTTGTTTGTTTTTTTTGTTTGTTTGTTGTTGTTGGTTGTTGTGATTCGAACTAGTGCATGGATTAAATTACGTAAAAGTGGAGTGGATGGCAAGCTGTTATATGGCACTCCGTGGTGTTATATGATTCTGTGTTTAGCATGCGTGCGGGGATAGGTTGTGGTTTATAGATGTCTTTAAACTGTCCACAAGGTGTGAAGGCAGGTAGTATATTAAGTCCACTTTTGTTTACATATTTTATTGGGCGAGATGAATTGCAGTGGACGATAAGTAAACCTGGCAAAAATGGAATTTCAAATCGATCCCAGGAGCGGCTGCAGTATTTCTTATGCTATTTGCAGATGATGATAATAATGCTGTCCAGCACTATGTAGGTCTTTCAGAATCAGTTAAATAGGTTAAGCAAGAGGAGATCGTTCTTTTTTTAAGGTTAACCTTGTATAAACTAATATAATGGTATTTGAAAGGGTGGTCATCTTCCGTCAAAAAAATGGTTTTTTTATGGCACTAGTGAGGTAAAAGTCAAACTAATGCCTACAAGTATTTAGCGCATGCTTTTTACCAAACAAAGTAAGGTTTACAATACGCATGTAACAGAGCTTGTAGAAAAGGAAAAAAACAGGTGTCTCGAGATCTTCTTTGCACAAACTTAAACTATTGATTCAAGCCTATCTGGAACCTCTTTGATGGCCAAATTGAGCAAGTACTTACATACTGGTGTGAAATATGGGGACATCACAACAACAAAGATTTAGAAAAAGTTCATGTTAGCAATTAAGCGCTTTTTAAATGTGCCCCTACATTCGGTCGAATACTGTAACTTATGGAGGAACGGAGATACCTGTTATTAGGTTAAATTAAATGTTGAAAACTGGCTTAAACTATTGAGGCTTCTGCTTTACAGCTAGTAAACAGGTATGAAATGTTGTGAATGAAACATGAACGCGGAAAAGAACAAATGGGTATATTTGTTAAGCCCCCGCAAATACAACTCATGGATTGGGATTGTATGGATGTGTCGGGAGTTGGTACGAGACGGCTTTTATTCGGACTTAAAGACCGGATGATAAGCTTCTATAAACAAAACTGGATTCTAAAATGGAAAGAGGACAAAATATAAACGGTTTTTTATGGCTATAAAGTATATTTGAAACGAGAAAAGTATATATCAGTATTAACGAACAGCATGGCATAAAATTTTTATCCTGACTTAGAACAAGGATTTGGTCACACGCCCATAAAGATTGGGATTATACTGAGTCATCTAAGGGTCCGTGTCCATTCGTGTGCTTCCTTAAGCGGCGGAGCCTGCATTTTTGTTTCATTGTAGAAATTACAGTGTGTACGAGATAAGTGTGTAGGTTTTTCAAAGAATGTGCCATAAATCAGGACACATTTGGAATTCTGAAACTGTATTATGATGATAATTCAGTGAATCAACTTGCCAGATACATTGCAGAGGCATTGAAGATACGCGCAGAATTTATCATCAATTAGAATTACGCATGTGCAATGAAAAATAATGGTTCAGGGAAGTAGTAAAATATTTTGGATCGGAATTACATAATTTAATTTTAACGAATATTATTAAACTGGTGGTTGTGATGCTGGCCCATTCTGCTGTATTTCAAGCTTCCATGATGGATGTTTCTTTTATAGTTGTTATTTTGTTTTCGATATGATTATTAGTGCTTTACCCCCCTGTCCCTAAGGTGTATAGTATGACCATTAAAAATGTTCATTGTTCAGTGTTACACACACACACACACACACAAACACACACACCCACACACACACTCACAAACACACCCAAAAACACACACACACACACACACACACACAACACACACACACACCCCCACACACACAACACACACACTTTGCACACACACAGGAGTCCCATCCCTGCATAACCCCAAGGTCCTGGGCGCATCCGTCCCCACTGGAAGCATTGGATGATGGCGGGTAGTGACTTTTGAATAGGATACATATTAGAAATAAAATACAAAAGAAAGGTTGACAGAAACTGAGGGGGAGATGTGACTTTTTGAACTTTGAATATCAGAAATGTAACTTGAAATAAAATACGAAAGGTAAAAAGGAAAGCGAAGTCAGAAAGAGTTAAAAGATTTTGGATTGTAAGGCCGCATCTTTTGACAAGAAAACCACTACTGGCTTCAGATGTCAATGGAGAAGCTGTCCCCCAGGTAATCGTGCAGATCCCGTGCAGTATGATATGAACCATTGTAGGCACAGTCCAGTCAGACAGCTGCAGTCTGCCTTCAGTATAACAAAAGAGAGAAGGATAACAAGCCAGTGCGGGAAACCAGGCAGAGGGTGTCAACCACATGAAAAGTACAACGCTTGGTAGCGCAAGTTTTGGATTAGGAACCACTTTCAGCCCACACAATCACCCCACCCCCACCCCGAACCCAACCCCCGAAACAAAAAAAACAAAAATGATGTACAGATCTTTTTTCTATGATGAGAGGCATGTTACTCTACAACACAATAACCGTTTATCAAAGGGATGCAAAGCTTTTTACCCATTGATCAATGGCGCTGTTTTATTATTTGGTTTTTGTTTGCTTTAAACCGTTGCGTAGCAGATATCTAAAATGTCAATTCAATTGCAAGAAATAATTGTGAATGTGAATTAGGCAGTGAACCATCTATGTATGCTCAAAACCGATGATGTACTTATAAAAGTCTAAATCATTGCATTTTCAATTTAAGGGATTGAAATAATTGCACAGTACCTTGATTTTCATATTAATTCAAATCCGTTTCTGTACATTTAAAGTGCTACGGAGTCGCCCTCTTGTGATGTGCACGTAACAGTTTTTTTTGGAAAACGGAGTTGTTGTGCAGTCCGCCGTTTCTCCAGTATTTTGTTCAAAGTATAGAGGAACGGATTTTAGTGCTGAATTAGTGGCCACAAAAATGGCCATTCCAACGTTGACCTTCTCTGGAATGACGGGCACCATGGCAGCCAGAACCCCACACAGACCGACAGGAAACCAGCACAGAAAATCAGACACTGCAAGGGACGGAGGCGCCTGGCGATAGTTGCTTCCTTGGACTGCACACTGTCAGTGCCCAAGTCTCGCGCTTTGTTAACTGACTAGCTTAGTGCTGCTCCTTACTGACCAGTAAATGAGGAACTGACCCACGCCAAAACCCTGCTGAAAAGGATTAAGTTACAGATGATCATGATACTGAAGGAGTAAACGTGACCAGGAAAGTCAGCTGTGGTGACAGGCAGTGGAAAGCAAAGACCTGTCTGGTGGAAAAACTCCCAGTGTGAGGTCACAGGAGCAGAGGTACCGATGCCAGGGTGAGTCCCAGTGTCCACACGATGGCGCAGGCTATGTGAGTTGATTTGACCCCAAAGTGGATCTGACTGCAGGGAAATTGGAGCACCAGGAATCGATCCAAAGTGATCAACCAGATCAGAAATGCTGATACTTCACATGATAAGAACAAAAAAAACCTGCTGTGCTGCAAGCGACACTCTCCCTCCACGCAGTATCATTCCAAATATAACTTCCTGCATACATGCGGTCTGCAGCGCTAATGAAGATTGAATACACTCCCGTCAAGAAATCCGAAGCACACAGATGAAGAACAATATTACGAAAGTAGTCTTAACGTTTTTCCCAATAAAAACCATGTATGATAGACGAACCCACCCAAGTTTCCCAGACCAGCCAGCACAGCAAACAGTGTAAGAGCATAACGGAAAGCACTAGACTTCAGCAGGTCATCACACGACGAGATAACATCAGACGGCGCCCAACATCTACCTCGGAAATTGTCCGGTAAAACGACAGGACAACACAGTCTCATGTCATCTGCAGCAACGTGCTTGAGGTTTGCCATGGGTTTCATGACAAGCGGATTGAAATCAGTTATAGGACAACTTTGTAAACTGAAAAACTGAAGATTATGGAAGAACCCATGACCCCAAAGTACTCTTACGTTGCTCCGTGATGCGTCTAACACTTGCAAGTTTGGCATAAGAGTTGACAGGATGCTCATGTTCAGAGAATTAACTTGGACGTGGGACATATTAAAGACCCGCAGTGACGGATGAACATACTGTAGAAGGGCACCAGCAAACCCGCCAGCCATAGGATTACCTGCCAGATTAAATCTTTGAAGTCGAGGCATTCCTGCAAAGTGCATAAAGTTGACGGAATGAAGTAGATTCATAGCAAGATCCAAACTGTGGAGATTCGGTAAAACGACTTCATCCAGGGACGTCCATCCACACGCCTGCACGCCGAGATGGATCAACATAGTATTGTGAGTGATGTCACGTACAGACAGTCCACTCCCAGGGGCTTCCAGGAAGCGTATCTGTGGGAAAGAGTTGACAGAGAATGTGTGGATGCAGGTGAAGGCCAAGACCGTAACAAACACAGGATTCTGGACAAGCGAGGTCACATACCAGTTCGTCATCACGCAGAAGGCATTGTTGGTGCCCGTCACATATATAATTCCAGTGCAAACAGATTGTTCTGTGACTGTCACGACATCGATAGAACCCTGGGCACGTCTTCAAATTCTCACAGTCAGCCTCATCCTCATGGCCTGGACAGTCGATCATGTCATTACACCTGACATATACAGGGAGACAATAGCCGCCATCATGACACTGGAAATGAGTGTCTGGGCACTGCGTGTTGTCTTCTGGTAGAGCAGTGACAGAGAACCTTCCATATTTGTCAAAGTTGACCACAGCTGGGGGGCTTATGTCACCAACCGTATACACCGGGGAAGAAGGAGGGCATGCTTCTTCATCGCTGTTTGTCACACAGTCCCTGATTCCATCACATGTTTTCTCTGATCTACACACTGAACAGAAACAGCTTACCAATGACCTCAAAATGTCACACCACAACACACACACACCACACCACACACAACCCACACACACACACACAAAACCCCCAACACACCCCCACATACACACGCGTGTGCCGCGCGCTCACGGCCGCCTCTCTCCTCTCACTGTATTTATATATAATATATATATAAAAAAAATATAAATATATATATATATATATATTATTTTTATAAAATAAGAGAAGAGAGAGAGAGAGAGAGAGAGAGAGAGAGAAAATATTCACATATATGTTTACACACACACACCGCACGCCTCTTTTCCTCACTGTATCTCCTCCTCTCTCTTCTCCCCTCTCTATATATTATATATATAAGAGAGAGAGAGAGGAGAGAGAGAGAGAGAGAGAGGGAGGAGAGAGAGAGAGAAGAGAGAGAGAAGAGGAGAGAGAGAGAGAGGAGAGAGAGAGAGTAAAATATTCACATATATGTTTACAACACACACACACACCCCACACACACACACACACACACACACCCCACACACACACAAACACACACACACACGCACACCCCACACACACACACACACACACACCAACACACATGACGAAGGAAAATAAAGTCGAAAATTTTCATTATAACCACGACAGCTTTGTTCTTGTGTGTGTGTGGTGTGTGTGTGGTGTGGGTGTGTGTAGAGAGAGAAAAGAGAGAGAGAGAGAGAGAGAGAGAGAGAGAGAGAGATACATACATACATACATTTAATATATATATATATTTTATATATTTTATATATATATATATATTATAAATATATATATATATTTTATATATATATATATTATAGATCAGTATATTTAAAGTGCCTAAAACAATTTTTTTAAGTGCTCAACCCCTTGGGGAGCAACATTATTAAACAGGTAAAAGAGGAATCTTAAAACGATCTACAAATTTGTTTCGAGCGCTGATGACAGCGCAACGCGCTCGAAACAAATTTGTAGATATTTTTTATATCCTCTTTTTACTTGTTTTAACTATATATATATATATACTGTTAGTTAGGCAGTATTAACTACCACGCAGATATGAATGTTTATCTCCCCCTATTTCTTCAATCTAAGAGATAAGAGCAAGCTTGTTTATAATTGAATATTTCTTGTAGTCATTGTAACACCAAGCTGCTCTGTAAGTTGCTGGAATGGTGCTCAGAAACTTATCCTTGGAAATTTATTATTTTTTTGTAATTTAGTCTCTTGCGATTCATTCCAAGAACTGGCCCTCAGAACTTGTGTCTTAAGAGGTTTTCTTTTTATATTTTCTACTTTCACAAGAAAATGTAGCTTGTTTGTCCTTTCATGATTTTCGTTTGCTTCTTAGGTGGCACCTTTGGTTGGTTTTTTAAAACTCAACAAACTACTCCCGTTTTGCACACCAGCCTTTTTGGGATAGCATTCTTCTTAAAACCGAAAAGGCAGAGGAGTCAAATTTTACCACTTTCCGCCGTCACTGAAGAGAAACAACCAGGTTTCGAAATATCGGTATATGACCAGGAGTTATGTGTTAGTGAGTTTCCTCCCTGTTGGAGATTATAAGCTTGCTGAAGGTCATTTTGAGAAGCATTTATTTAGTTTTCCCATCCCACCCACTTGAGCACATACTGTTAGTTAGGCAGTATTATGGGAAAAAATAAAATGAGATAGGGAACAGTAAACGATAAACAGTAAACAAGTGGGGTATGTTTTGCTCCCATAAGGAAACCTAACACAGAGTAATTTTTATTCAAGACTGGCCAGCCTTTTAAACTTTAATAAAGTCAGACAAATACATAGACGAACAATCTAATGTGGGGGGAAAAACGCGCAGGCCAAAAACTGAACTGTCTCATAGTAATGACCTGGCAAAGATTTGGCTTAAGGGGGGGATGGGAGAGGGGGTTTTGAAGATGGAGAAACTGGGAAATGAAATTAAAAAAAATGTTACAGATATGAAAACTCTTCACTAGCTGCATAAGGAACCATCTCAATCCCACACACAGTATTAACTACCACTGCAGATATGAATGTTTATCTCCCCTACTCTTCTTCTAAGACATAAGAGCAAGCTTTGTTTATAATTAAAATATATATAATATATATTTATATATATAATATATTATATATTATATATATATATTATATTACAATTAAAAATATTCTAATACACATATCTAGGGTTTACACACACACACACACACACACACACACACACACGCAAAACACACACACATATTAATATATATTATATATATATATATATATATATAATATATATATATATATATATATTTTTATTAGGCGGTCCATGGGGAGGTTGGTCGTTCTTTTTTCCTGAATCCGAGGGCAACAGGAGAGCCCGGCAGCACCCTGGGCAAACGGGGCCAGCCTCTTTAGGACAGCACTGCCCCCCCCGCATGGGGAGGGGGCTAGAAAAGGTGCCCGAACAATGCTTCCCCTTACAGTCTGGTCAGCTTACCCGGTTGACAGACTCATCCATTTTGCGGTCGAAAATGGAAAAGAAAAAGCAAAGAAAACTCCTTTTAGGAGCCTGGAACGTTCGAACATTAATGGACAGAACCAGTACGTCGAGACCGGAGAAGAACAGCGCTTGTCGCGAATGAACCCCAGCGATACCGAATAGACTTTGCTGCACTCAGCGAAACCCGACTCGCGATGAACGCTCCCTAAGAGAAGGGGAAAGGGTGGATACACTTTCTTTTGGAAGGGAAAGCCACAAACCGAAGACAGGATCCATGGCGTTTGGATTCGCCATCAGGACAGCTCTGCTCAAAAGCATCCCGTGCTCCCGGTTGGCATCAATGAACGCCTCATGAAACTGCGTTATCCCCCTCAGCAAGTCAAGACACCTCACAATCATCAGTGTGTATGCACCCACGCTCACGAGCCCAGACGACCCCAAAGAGCTGTTCTATGAACAACTTGACCAGCCATCAGGTCAACTCCTCAAAATGACAAACTCGTCATCCTTGGGGACTTAAAACGCCAGAGTGGGAAGAGACCATAGCAGCGGGAAGGCATTCTGGGCGGGACAGGGAGTGGGCGGGTCAACGACACGGCCTGCTCCTCCTCAGCAATGTGCGGACACAGCCTCTGCATCACCAACACCCTTTTTCCGGTTGGCGGGCAAGTTCAAGACCACCTGGATGACCCGAGGTCGAAACACTGGCACATGATTGTTTCTCATCGTACGCCCCGCGACATCAAGGACGTCCGGGTGACCCGCGTCATGAGAGGTGCTGAATGCTGGACTGACCACAGACTGGTCAGGGGTGTAATGAAACCCCGCACATACCACCGCCACACAGAAACCGACCAAAGACTGTCAGGGCCTCCTTCAATGTCGCCAGACTGAAAGACCCGACCTGCCTCTCCCAGTTCCAAAAAACTACTTGAAGAAAAGCTCCAAGACGGTCTGACCCCTGAAGATGGAACAGAAAAATGGTCCTCTTTTTAAAGGGCATGGTCGCTGGACTGCAAAAGAGGTCCTCGGAGCAAAAACCAGAGCCCATGAAGACTGGTTTGACGAGAACGATGAGAAGATCAAAGAAGCCTCCATGCGAAGAAACAAACCATACATCGAGTGCAGAATTACCCATCGTCCGTCTCCAAACGCGAGAGATTCAAGACTCTCCAGGCCAAAGTGCAGACCGACCTACGTCTGATGCGGGACCCGTGGTGGCAGGGCAAAGCGACTGAAAGTCCAAGGCTACGCCGACTCTCACAACGCCAAAAAATTCTTTGGCTCGTTGAAGACCCGTCTTTGGACCCTCAGCATCAGCTGCTCCCCGCTACTGTCCTCCGACGGCGCAACCCTGATCAAGGACCAAGAAGGACTAAGCAAGCGCTGGCAAGAACCTTCAGCAAACTGCTCAACAGGCCCTCGTCAGTCGACTCGGATGCCTTGAACCCGATGCCTCAGCAGCCGATACAAGACACACCTTTCAGTACCCCCCCCATTGCAGATTCCAAAAGCAATCCTCCAGACGAGCTCCGGTAGAGCAACAGGAAAGGACGGAATACCTGCTGAGATCTACAAGGCGGCAGGCCCCAACGCCCTAAAAGCCCTTTTACGATGTCCTGCGGAGTATCTGGGAGGAGAAGATGCCAGATGACTTCCGTGACGCCCTGATTGTCTCCCTCTACAAGAACAAGGGGAAACAAAGCCGACGGTGGGAATACAGAGGCATCTCGCTACTCTCCATGCTGGGGAAAAATCTTTGCCAAAAGCCATCCCAACAGACTCATCACTGTTTCCGAGCAAAACCTCCCCCAAGGGGCAGTGCGGCTTCAGACCCGGCAGAAGCACTGTCGACATGATTTTTGCTGTCAGACAGCTTCAGGAGAAGTGTATCGAACAAAACATGCCCTATTTCTCTGTTTTTTGACCTGACCAAGGCCTTTGACACGGTCAACAGGGAAGCTCTTTGGACAGTCCCCGAGCGCATTGGGATGCCCGCCAAAGTTTGTGAAAATGATCAAGCTCTTCCATGATGGCATGACCGGGCCCGGTCCTCTCCAGTGGAAACGTGACGGAAGCCCTTTGAGATCAGCAATGGCGTGAAGCAGGCTGTGTCTTAGCTCCGGGCCTCTTCAACGTCTTCTTCACCTGCATACTGTCCCCGCTGTCCAAGACCTGGAGAAGGGAGTCTACGTCCGCTTCGTCTGGACGGCTCCCCCTTTGACCTTCGTCGCCTCACTGCCAAGACAAAGGCATCAAAGATTCCTTTAAGAAGTCCTCTTGCCGATGACTGCGCACTGGTGGCCCATGCAGAATCCGATCTGCAAACGATGCTTGACCGCTTCTCCGATGCTTTAAAGCTCTTCGGCCTGACAAATCAGCCTCGGCAAGACTGAGGTGCTTCACCAACCCGCACCAAAACACCAACCCCTCGGCACCCACCATCGTCATTGGGCGACTCCCCCGCTTGCGGACGTTGAACATTTCAGATATCTAGGAAATACCATTCCCGTGTGGATCCCTGGACAGGGAAGTTGAGCCCGAATCAGCAAAGCAAGCCCGGCGCTGGGAAGACTCCGCAACAGAGTGCTTAGTCAACACAACATTCGGCTGACTAAAAAAACTGAGAGTTTACAATGCAGTGGTCTTGCCCTCTCTCCTCATGGTGCGAATCTTGGACACGTACCGCAGACACGTCAAGAAGCTGGAGAACTTCCACATGCGAGCTCTTCGCTCCATACTCGGAATCCATTGGCAGGGGCCGTGTTTCCAACCTCGAGGTCCTGGACCGTGCCACACTACAAGTATCGAGCCATGCTCTCAAGGCCCAGCTTCGATGGGTGGGCCATGTCATCCGTATGGAAGAGCACCGTATGCCAAGGCAACTGCTGTATGGAGAGCTTCTGCAAGGCAAGAGAAACCAAGGACGCCAAAGAAACGGGACAAGGACTCGGTCAAATCAAACCTCCAGTGGTGCGAACTCAAACCAAAAGAACTAGAGGATGCGCCATGACCGACCTCTGTGGTGGGCCACAATTCACAAAGCCGCTACCAACTTCGAAAGTACTCGACGCCAAAGCTGACTGGCCCCCAGGGGTCAACGCCACAGAGGGAGCAGCAGCAGTGATCACGACAACGGACTTCCAGTGCCCCACTGTTCCAGACTCTGCGCCTCCCGATTGGGGGTGCAGAGCCACCTCCGTACATCGATGAGCTGCAGAAACGCTAACGTCATCTTCGGATCCGAAGGACTACCATCTATATTGACGGGAAACTCAAAAAAAAACATAGGGAAAGAATTCTTTAAAAACCTAACCCAAACCCAAAAGGTAGAACTACTTAGACATTACACTGGATCTCAACAATCACCATTTTAAAACCATACAAAAACCAACGAACACCCCTTATGTACACACCAAAATAACCATCCACCACGTAATAAAGACCATTTTCCCCATGGCATAAACAAAGACTGTCAAAACCTCATCATGGAGTGTTCAACTTGCAGCATAGAAAACCAGGAAGCACTACAAAAAAAGGGATACAATTACAATTAAATACAACCCCGACAACAACACAAAACAAAAGCAAGAAAAATAGAAAAAAAAACATATGGTAAAACCCCCCCCATCAGGGGAAAACCCAAAAAAAAAAAGGGAAAGAATTCTTCAAAACCAACAATTTCTTTCCAAAAGAACAAAACGGCCAAAATATTCAACAAAAACACGTAAACTTCGTCTATGTATCCCAACCTAAAAAACCCAAATTTGCGTACCCAAAAAATGAAAATCAACACGCAAAAAAGGGGAAGAAAAAATTTTGAAATTTGCACCAAAAAGAGAGTGCCCCACTAACAATAAAGTTTTCCAAAAACTTTGTGTACCAGGCTACTGTGCATCAAAAATAAAAAGAAAAAAAAAATAGGATCACTGAAAACCACTAAAAACCAGATATCAAACCACAAACTCATTTAAAAAGAAAAAAAAAAAAACCAAACAAACTGGAAATATATCTGGAAACTTAAAGACGCAAAAAAAGCTACAAAACCCCGGGAAAATCATAAAGAAGCATCATCAAACAGAATTTTCAAAAGGTGCAACCTTTTTTAACTAAAAAAGGGATGATACTATCAAACCAATTTAAACTTTAAACACAAAAAACAGAAATAGAAACAACGCAGGCATAAATGGAAATGTTGTTTTTGAACACGCCAAAAACAAAACCTAAAGCCCCCCAAAAACACGTGCACCAAACCCCCGCACGTGCAAACAACCGAAACGTGACCCCACACCATTAAATGGGCGGGGGCAAAAAAAAACCATCCTATGACAGGCAAGGCGTTCGAAAAAAAATTTTGTAACTTCTTTTTAAACCTGTTTTTTAAAACAAATGTTCTCCCCGGGGGTTGAGCACTCAAGAAATTTTTTTGGGGTTTTTTTCCCAAATTTATCTTAATGTCCAACGTTGAGCACTGTGCCCTAAAGATTTAAAAATGAAAAAATTTAAATTTTTAAATCAACAAAAAAATACCATTTTCCATCCGAAACCCCTACCAAAAAAAAACTAATAAAAACAAACTGAAAAATTTCATACACAATATGAATGGAAACATTTTTTTCCCTAACCCAAAACCCAAAAAAAAAGGAAAAAAACCCCTAGATTTCAAATCATGGCGATCACCACCGCCTAGAGAAATGAAACCCTTTGAAACAAAGAAAAGAATGAAAACCCAAATTTTGTTTTCAAAAAATCAACAACTTTTTCCAAACACCATAAAAAAACAAATAAAACAAATACAAAATGACAAAAAAAATTTTGTGAAGGCTGATAAAATAGCAATTATTACAAAAGGGAACCAAAAATACTCTAAACCCCTTTGACAAAAAACATCCAAAAAAACAAAAAAAACCGAAAAAAAAATATACAGACATACCGCACTAAAAAAAAAGAACTTGCAGAGACATAACCTAAGTGAAGGATAAAAGGACAGCAACAAAGAACTTTCATAACACTAAAAGACCCAACCAAAATTTCATAAAAATCCAACATGGACAAAAAACCCATCCAAATCTGAATTGGGCAAAAAACAAAAAAATTCTGGAAAAAAATAATAAAAAACGAAAAATCAAACTCTAATAAACCTCGGGGAAGAAAATACGAAGTTCCAAAGGGGTTAAAAAAACCAATAAAAAAAAGTAAAACAGTTTTCATACATTGACATAGTTTTTTTACCCATCTAAGATGAAACTACTCCCCAAAAGCCCGACGTTTGCCAAAACCCAAAAGCATAACAGGCCAGAAAGGAAATTTTCTCCACACTAGAAAACATTCCCTAAAACACAAAAAATGAAACCTGGATCAAAAAAACCCAAACAAACTCAACATACGACGACCAGGGACATATGATGGGTCAGAAACAGTGAACGGTCGGTTATTCATGCTGCCCAACATCAAGAAAAAACTCAAAACAAGTCGGACTTACAGAGACGTGACTTGCTGCACTAACTAACAACCCCAAGCCACAAAACAAAAGAAAGAACATGCAAAATCTTCCAAAACCACAACTTAAAGATTACCATTGAAGCAAACAAAAGGTAGTGGAATACTTACATAACACTGATCTCAACAATCACATTTTAAAAATACAGAAACCCAACGATTACACCCCTTTATGTACACACCAAAGTAACCATCCACCATCTATAAAACCATTCCCCATGGCTAAACAAGAGACTGTCAAACCGCCCATGCGTGAAGATGTTCAACAATGCACCAGTAGAAAAACCGGGAGGCACTACAAAAAGTGATAAATTACAAATTAACATACAACCCAGACACAACACAAAAAAAGCAAAAAAATAGAAAAGAAAAACATAGGTATAACCCCCATACGAGGGAAACTAAAAACAAACATAGGGAAAAATTCTTCAAAATCCAACAACTTCTTTTCCCAAAAGAAACAACGTCCAAAATATTCAACCAAAAACACTGCCCAAACTATCGTATCATGAAATCCCCAACCTAAAAAACCCAATTGCCGTACCCAAACCAAAAAAAACAAACACCCCAAAGAAGGGAAGAAAGGAAATCTTGCAATTGCACCAGAAAAAAGCTGCCCACTAAAAAAAATTTCTTCACAACAACATTTGTTACCAGCTACTGTGACATCAGAAAATAAAAGAAACATACATGGGGATCATTTGAAACCACTTCAAAACCAATGCAAACCAACAAACATCATTTAATAAAGAAAATAAAAAAACCCAAAACAGAATGAGCAAATAAAATCGGAAACTTAAAGACGCAAAAACAAGCTACAATAATCCTGGAAAATCAAAAGAGAGCATCATCATAAAGCAATGTTTCAAAAAGGTGCAACCTATGTTTAACTGAAAAAGGTGATACTATGCAAACCACACTTAGCAACTTTAAACACAAAACAGAAATAGTAAACAACTGCAGGGATAAATTGGAAATCGTTTTTGTGAACACGCTCAAAACAAAAACCTGAAAGCCCCCAAAAACCTGCACCAACCCCACGTGCAAACAACCGCAAACGTGAGCCCACAGCTATAAAACACGGGGGCAAACCAAAAACCATCCTGATTACAAACGCAAGCGTTTTGGCAAATTTTTGACTTAGACACTCAATTTTAATATTTTGGTAAATTTTTAAACCACATTGATCTATATAATATTATATATTAAAAGAAGAAAGAAAGAAAGAGAAGAGAAGAGAGAGAGAGAAGGAGGAGAAAAGAGAAAGAGTATGTGTGGTGCGTGCGTGTGTGTGGTTGTGTGTGTGTGTGTGTGTGTGTTTGTGTGTGCGTGGGTGGTCGTTGTGTGTGTGTGTTGTGTTGTGTGCATACAGCTTGAAAAATAGGACAGTTTAAATGGTTTGGTATCACATTCCTCGCCTTTTTGATTCCTTCAAACCCCTCTGCTTATGGTTAGCTCCAACTCGGGAAGAAAAGACATCCATTTACCCTATTTGCCCTACCTTATGCTGAAGGGAAGGTCTGAAACAGATCTTTAGAACTAAGTGAATCAACTTTTTACCTGAATACTTCAGAGGCTAGCGCTAACTGAAAAGATTTGCAGTACCAAATTCAAACCCCTTTTATTTCCCTAAATGACCACAATCATGAACTGTGGGTGCGTGTGTGGTTTGGTGTGGTTTTGTGTGTGTGTGTGTGTTTGGGGTTGTTGTGTTGTGTTGTTGTGTGTGTGTTGGTGTGTGTGTGTTGAGTTGGGGTGGTGTTTTGTTTTGGGGGTGTATGTCATCGCGTGCGTGGGGTGCATGCGTCGTGCGTTTCGGGTGTGTGTGGGGTGTGTGTGTTGTGTTGTGTGTGTGTGTGGGTGTGTGGGTTTTTCATGTGCGTTGTCGTGCTTGATGCGTGGTGGGTGGGTGGTGTGGTGTGTGTTGTGTGTGTGTGGTTTTTGTGTGTGTGTGTGTGTTTGTGTGGGTGTGCTGCGGCGTGCGTGATTTCGTGCGCGCTGCGGTTAAGTGTGTGTTTTTGCGCGCGCGTTGTGCGTGTATGTGCGTGCTGCGTACGTGCGTGCGTCGTGCGTGTGCGTCGTGTGTTGTGTTGGGGTGTGTGTTGGTTGTGGGTGTGGTGTTGGGTGTTCTGTCTTGTGTGTTGTGTGTGTGTTGTGTGTGTGTGTTGTGTGTGTGTGCTGTCCCTTGTCAATTAGTGTGTGTGGCTCGTGTGTACTGTTGCGTGTAAACAGCGTGCGAGGGGCGCGCGCGGGTTAAAATATATTTTATAAATAATTTTAAATAAATATATATAATATATAATATTAATATATTGGTGTGTGTGTGTTTTGTGTTGTGTGTGTTGTGTGGTTGGGTGTTGGTGTTTCTCTACAGGGAAGCCAATTGAAAATTTTCAAAAACTTAACATAAAGTACATATTTAAAATTCTAAATTAATTTATCAACGATAAAGAAAATCAATGGAAAGAAACCCTATTCCATAACCACTTTCTATTACAAATTTATCTTAGCAGAAAAAAAAAGATAAGCATTCAACAAATTATATTGGGACAGTTTTTAAATCTGTATATTCTTTCCACAGATCATCCCAGCTACGCCACAAATGGGTTTAATGCAGAAAAGAAACGGGAAATTGAATCTGGGGTTCACCAGATGCCATGAGAAACCGTTGTTATAAACGCGAATTATGAAGAATTTTCGGACATTCGGGACACTAATTATTCAGCACATCTCACTGATAATGCGATGTGAAAGCAAAATAACCACAAACAGCTAACATTATTTTGTGTAAATTTTTACTATCTCGATTTGTTATGTCCCCGTTAAGCATCACTGTATCAATTTCAAGATGAAAATGTAACTTCGTGCACATAGGCAATGGTCAGTCTGACGTAACAACCCTGAGAAAAACATAAACACACAACACCACACACCCCACACACACAAACACACACAACACACACACACACACACAGGGCAGCAGAGGCAGGGTGAAAAAAAGCTGTAAACTGATTTTTAACCCTCAAAAAGATAATTTTTGACTTTACTTACCACACACCACAACACAACCAACACACACCGCGCGCGCGCGCGCGCGCGCGCCACACACACACACACACACACACATACACGCACGCACGCACGCACGCAAGCACGCAGTATGCACCGCACGTACGCAACGCACGCACGCACGCACGCACGCACCACGCACGCACGCACACACACACACACACACACACACACACACACACACACACACACACACACACACACAGAAATAGATAGATAGTAGATAGTAGATAGATAGATTAGATAGATAGATAGATAGAGTAGATAATAGATAGATAGATAGATAGATAGATAGTGACAGAACAATAGATAGATAGCTGGATAGAGTGATAGAAAGATCGATTGATTAATCAATAATTCAGAGAGAGAGAGAGAGAGGAGAGAGAGAGAGAGAGAGAGAGAGAGAGAGAGAGAGAGAGAGAGAGGAGAGAGTAGAGAGAGAGAGGAGAGAGAGAGAGAGAGAGAGAGAGAGAGAGAGAGAGAGAGAGAGAGAGACATGGACAGACAGATAGACAGACAGACAGGCAGGCAGACAGGCAGATGAGGACTAACTATAGGAACAGGGATGAAGCTGTGGCAAACACGAAAACACGAAGCAGTCTCTCTCCGTGGTAAACCATGCCTTTGTCGCATGCGAGGTGCTCACAAAAGTCTTCGTCACGTCCGCTGAGACAATCTTTTCGAAAATCACACAGCAGACTGTAAGACACGAACTGCGCAGGGATGTCACAGTAGAAGTACGGCTGTGTCCGTCCCTGGGACATACTGCAAGCCGCCCTGTACCATGTCTCCGTGTTCTCCAGTCCCCTGCACCGGCTTTTGGAATCACAGATAAAGGGATGCTTAGATGAATGGGTGGTAGGATGACGATAGATAGATAGATGGATGGATAGAGTGATAGGTAGATAGATAGACTGATAAATCAATAGACAGATATATTAATAGACAGACAGACAGACAGACAGAGAGACCGCACACAGAGAGAGAGAGAGAGAGAGAGAGAGAGAGAGAGAGAGAGGAAGAGAGAGAGAGAGAGAGAGAGAGAGAGGAGAGATGGACCGACAGACAGACAGATGAGGACTAATTGTAAGAACAGGGATAAACCTGTCGTAAAGACAAAAACACGAACCTGTCTCCCTCCGCAGTAAAACATGCGTTTGTCGCATCCGGTGTGCTCACAAACGTCTTCGTCGCGTCCGTTGAGACAATCTTTTTGAAAATCGCACAACAGACTGTAAGACACGAACTGCCCGGGTATGTCACAGTAGAAGTACGGCTGTGTCCGTCCCTGGGACATTACTGCAAGCCGCCCTGTACCAGTCTCCGTGTTCTCCAGCCCTCTGCACTGGCTTTTGGAATCACAGGCAGCAGTTTGTGAGTGATGTGCTGCAAAGGACACAGTTCAAGATGAGCACTGTGCACGATTTTGAATTTGGGGAGGGGAAAGATGACAGGCGTGCTGATGATGGAGTGATCGGATGGGGAGGGAAGTTCATACGAAGCCATCTGCACGATCGTCACAGCTGAATAACCCGAACATTTGTAAATCCAGACGCCAGCTGCCACATCTGTCCTCAGGGGATTTCTTTTGAAAAGATTAGGCAGGAAGAAGACTACACTACCATTCTGCCACCGTAATGATATTTATACCTACAAACAGTTTGGAAGAAACATGTCAACAGCCCCACCCAGTTAAGCACACACATCACCACACACACACACACACACACACACGTGCGCACGCACGCACACACACACGCACGCACGCACGCACGCACGCACACGACCACCACACACACACACACCACACACACACCACACACACACACACACACACACAATTCAGTTCAATTCAATTCAATTCACTTGTAATCCTTTGACCCTGTTGGGGCATGGAGGATGCAAATGTAACAGAGAAATACGAAACTCACTCAGAACAATGTGTGAACATAGTTGCGAAATGTTGAATTCTGGTGAACTGTGATGACTCATTAAACAATCTTCCCATTTTTTAGAAACACCACACACACACACACACACACACACACACATAATACATATATATATATATATATATATTATTATATATAATATATATATATATATATATATATATATATATATATATATAAAATCTTTGTCAAGTCTGCACACCGGCCATTCGTATTTTACCCATGCCTACCTTTTAAAGAGTGACGAAGCTCCGTGGTGCATTCCATGTCATGCGCCACTCACAATGAAACATGTTCTTTTAGAGTGTTGGGACTTGCACGATGTGAGACACAAACATTTTTACGGCGGAGTCCATGAAGATCCTGTTCAGGGATGTCCCGCCTGATGTGATCCTTGAGTTTTTGAGAGAGGATTAACATTTTTCATCTGATTTAAGATTTTACGGAAGAAAGATTTTTAACGAAGTTTCTGGTACGTTTCTAGACGATGTCATTTAAGAGATGTGTGAAAGGTGTGTGTGGGGTTTTTTTTTTTAATGACTGGTGAGTTGATTTTAACGTGGTGACAGCCTGATGTGGCCCTTTGCGGTCGGCTGGGCTTAAGCAACTTATCTTATCTTATCTTTTCTTTGTCAAGTCATTGCTGGAATGACTGAAGAATTGTTAACTTGCACTTGTTTTCTCCCATGTTTAATTGTTCAGCAGTATATATAAAATATATTTTTATTTTATTTTTCCCCCCTTCACCCACTCAGCACATTCTGTTAGTTAGGCAGAATCATCTACCACTGCAGATATGAATGCGTATTTCCCCCTATTTCTTCAATCTAAGACATAAGAGCAAGCTTTGTTTATAATTCAATATATATATATATATATATATATATATATATATATATATATATATATATATATATATATATATTAAAATATATATATAATTATATATATATTATATAACAGTTTAAAATAGGATTTTAAAATGGAGTAAAAACTACCCTACAAACTTGTTTCGAGCAAGTGCTCTCCACAGGGAATGTATAATCTGGGCACGCCACCAGTGTTATATAGATTAGTGTGTGGGCGTGTGAGCTCTGCGCGTGTGGCACGTGGCCTGTAGATTTTTTCTTTTTGGGGGCGCGTTCAGGGGGGACGTGCCAGGGAATGGTGCATTGACAAAGATTTCCATTTGTCTTGCAATTATTAATCATTTCTACTTTAGAGTTCAGGGATGCTAGATGGGGTTTACATAATATCAGCCACTTTTCTGTAGTACATAAGTTGCATTTTTTAGAAATGTTGTTGTATGGTGCTGCTCTTTTTATAATTTTCCATGATATGTTGTAATCTATTTTCTTATCTTTAAGCTTCCAAATATATTTACTTAGTTCTGTTTGGTTTTTATATTTTTCATTTTTGAATGACTGTTTATGGTTTGCATATCTGGTTTTAAAATGGTTTAAAACTGTCATGCAATGAAAAAGAATTTAACAGTGCAGCAGCCGAATACCAAGAGGCGCTGAATAAAAGTGGCTACAACTACAAATTACAATATAACCCAGATAATAACATGAACAGCAATAAAAAAACAGGAAAAGAAAAATTATATGGTATAACCCTCCATATGATGGAAGAATAAAAACCAACGTAGGAAAAGAATTCCTCAGAATCCTTAAAACATTATTCCCAAAAGAACATGTACTATCTAAAATATTCAATAAAAACACTGTCAAGCTATCGTACTCGTGTATGACCAACTTTAAAAACATAATTGATTATTCCAACAAAACCAAAAACAATACAACCAAAGAGGGTGACGAAAGGATATCTTGTAATTGCACAAAAAAGACCAGTGCCCTCTGAATAACAAATGTCTCTACAGCAACATTGTGTACCAAGCTACAGTAACAACAGACAGTGATAAGGAAACATGCATAGGGATCACGGCAAACCATTTTAAAACCAGATATGCAAACCATAAACAGTCCATCAAAAATGAAAAATATAAAAACCAGCACATACTGTTAGTTAGGCAGAATCGTCTACCACTGCAGATATGAATGCTTATTTCCCCCTATTTCGTCATTCTAAGACATAAGAGCAAGCTTTGTTTATAATTCAATATACATATATATATATATATATATATATGAGGTAACAATCGTACTCCCCTTCAAAGGCACATCTATTTGTATTCCCTGCTCCTAGGCCTTTAGTCCGCTGGATCGGAACTCATCAGGGGGGACAGGGTTGGTTGTGATTGTGCTCTTGGTGTCAAATAGAGACACACCACAGTCCATAATTCTGTGGTGTTCTCACCACCAAGGGTTCAAAAATAGAATCCAGCAGCACCCCGAAAGTCCCAGCAAAGGTAGCACATGGAACAAAATAAAAAGTGCGGAAAGAAAAAAAATTTTATTAATGTGGTTGATAAACCAAAAGCATTATGCAAACAGTATCAAATGTAGGTGTCAAACTTGAGCCTTTGCTTGAGGATCCATTAAAGGATGCAAGGGAGATCAAAAGATATATATATATATAATATTATTATATATATATATATATATATATATATATATATAAAATATATATATATATATATATATATAGATATAGATATATATATATATATAGATCAATGTGGTTAAAATACCCAAAACGATTTCCAGCGCTCAACCCCTTGGGGAGCAACATTTGTTAAAAATAAGGTTTTAAAAGAGATCTAAAAATTTGTTTCGAGCGCCTTGCGCTGTCATCAGGATGGCTTTTGGTTTGCCCACCGCCGATGTTATAAAAGCGTGTGGGCTCACGTTTGCGGTTGTTTGCACGTGCGGGTTGGCTGCACGTGTTTTTTGGGGGCTTTCAGGTTTTTGTTTGAGTGTTTTTCACTAACAACGATTTCCATTTATGCCCGCAGTTGTTTATTTATTTCTGTTTTAGTGTTTAAAGTTGCTAAGTGTGGTTTGCATAGTATTAACCTTTTTTCAGTTAAACATAATTTGCACCTTTTTGAAACATTGCTGTATGATGATGCTCTTTTTATGATTTTCCAGGATATATTGTAGCTTGTTTTTGCGTCTTTAAGTTTCCAGATATATTTGCTCAGTTCTGTTTGGTTTTTATATTTTTCTTTTTTAAAAGGGACTGTTTGTGGTTTGCATATTTGGTTTTAAAGTGGTTTCAGTGATCCCTATGTATGTTTCTTTTTCATTTTTGATGTCACGTAGCCTGGTATACAAGTTGTTGTGAAGACATTTATTGTCTCTGAACAAAAAATTTGTCTCTACAACAACATTGTGTACCAAGTTTACGTAACAACAGACAGTGATAAAGAAACATACATAGGGATCACGGCAAACCCATTTTAAAACAAGATATGCAAACCAAAAAACAGTCCTTCAAAAATGAAAATATAAAAACCAAACAGAACTAAGCAAATATTTTTGGAAGCTTAAAGTAAGAAAATAGATTACAACATATCATGGAAAATTATAAAAAAGAGCAACACCATACAACAACATTCTAAAAAAGCAACTTAAGTACTACAGAAAAGTGGCTGATATTATGTAAACCCCATCTAGCATCTCTGAACTCTAAAGTAGAAATGTAAACAATTGCAGACATAAATGGAAATCTTTGTAAAAGCACCATTCCTAGCACGCCCCCCCCCCCCCCCCCCCCCCCCCCCCCCCCCCCCGCCCCCCCCCTCCTGAACGTTCTCCCCAAAAAGATAAAAAAAAATCTGCAGTCCACGTGCCACACGTGCAGAGCTCAGGCGCCCACACGCCACACCCATATAAACCGGTGGCGTGCCAAATTGTACACCCTGACGAGAGCGCCGGCTCGAAACAAATTTGTTGGTTTTAATTCTTTCCTTTTTAAATCCTATTTTAAACTGGTATGTCGCTCCCTACATGGTCGGCACTTTTAAGTTCTGAGTGGCTTTTTAACTCTGTTTTTATTGATTGCTCCTCACTTTGAGCACTGTGGCCCTAGCAGAACCTAAATTTAAAATGGAGAGAATTTAAATTTTTGGGGCAGTCCACCAAAAATATACCTTTTTCCAATCCACAACTTTACATGAAAAAACTCATAGAGCAGACTGAAAACATTTGTGCGCAACATGGGTGGAAAGCGTTTTTTCTTTTTGAACCCAGATCCCAAAAAAGGGAAGATAAAAACTTATGGTTTTAAGTCATGGAGATCGCCCCCTACAATAGAGGAAATGAAACCTTTTGAAGAAAGTTATGAAAAAACTAATAGCTAAATTGAATTTCAGAAAACCACATAATAATTTCCAAACAACATTGAATAATAACATAAAACAAATCCAGAATGAAAAAAAAAATATTCATAAAGGCTGACAAGACAAACAATTTCTATAAAATGGAAACTAATGAGTACTCTCAACTCCTCAACAAAAATATTCAGAAAAATTATAAAAAAAGCTGATAAGACCACATATGACAACATCTGCAAAAAAGAAAAAGAATTGTGCACCAGATGGATTTAGGTGACAGGATAGAAGCAAAAAGCAATAAAAGAAGCCTTTATAACCCTTAAAGACCCCAAAAACCCAACTTCCTCAACAACCCTACTTGTAGATGATAAACCCCTCAAAATTGAAATTTGGCAAAATTGCAAAAAGATCTGGAAAAAAGCAAGAGAGGACATAAAAACAAACACTGAATACAATCTCGGAAAAACAGTTTCGAAGTATCCAATGGTTTAAAAAACTGAACAAACAGAAAAATACAGTGTTCATTACTTTGACATAGTGGACTTCTACCCTTCCATTGATGAGGAATTACTAACTAAAGCACTAAATTCGCCAAAAAAATATACAAATATAACAGATTCTGGATGGAAATCATTCTCCACACTAAAAAAACTCTTCTCCATAGCAACAGTGAAACTTGGATAAAAAACCAGCAGAAATTCCACATTCGATGTCACGATGGGATCTTTTGATGGAGCTGAAACGTGTGAATTAGTTGGACTTTTTATGTTGTCTCATATACAGAAAATACTTGGTAAACAGGTTGGGTTTATACAGAGATGACGGTCTTGCCACGTGTAAACAATAAACCAAAAACCCTTGAAAAAAAGAAAAAAGAACTTTGTAAAATTTTTCAAAGCCATAACCTAAAAATCACAGTAGAAGCCAACAAAAAAAAAAGTAAATTATCTAGACATAACATTAGGGCCTTTAAAGGTCATACATACAAACCATATAAAAAACCTAATGACACACCTGTCTATGTAGACATCAATAGTAACCATCCACCCTCCATCTAAAAACCTACCTAATGGTATAAACAAAAGATTTTCTAAACTGTCATGCAATGAAAAAGAATTTAACGTGCAGCAGCTGAATACCCAAAAGGCGCTGAAAAAAAGTGGCCCACAACTACAAATTACAATATAACCCAGATACAACATGACAGCAACAGGGAAAAAAAGGAAAAGAAAAATTATATGGTATAACCCTCCCTATGATGGAAGAACAAAAACTAACGTAGGAAAAGAATTCCTCAGAATCCTTAAAACATCATTCCCAAAAGAACATGTACTATCTAAAATATTCAACAAAAATACCATCAAGCTATCATACTCGTGTATGCCCAACCTTAAAATAATAATTGATTCTTCCAATAAAACCAAAAACAACACAACCAAAGAGGGTGATGAAAGGATATCTTGTAATTGCACAAAAAAAGACAAGTGCCCTCTGAACAATAAATGTCTCTACAACAACATTGTGTACCAAGCTACGGTAACAACCAGACAGTGATAAAGAAACATACATAGGATCACGGCAAACCCTTTTAAAATAGATATGCAAACCATAAACAGTCATTCAAAACTGAAAATATAAAACCAAACAGAACTAAGCAAATATATTTGAAGCTTAAAGATAAGAAAATAGATTACAACATATCATGGAAAATTATAAAAAAGAGCAACACCCTACAACAACATTTCTAAAAAATGCAACTTATGTACTACAGAAAAGTGGCTGATATTATGTAAACCCCATCTAGCATCTCTGAACTCTAAAGTAGAAATGATAAACAATTGCAGCATAAATGAAATCTTTGTCAATGCACCATTCCTAAACACGCCCCCTCCCCCCCCCCCCCCCCCCGCCCCTCCCCCCCCCTCCTGAACGTTCTCCAAAAAGATAAAAAAAATCTGCAGTCCAGTGCCACACGTGCAGAGCTCAGGCGCCACACGCCACACCATAAAAACCGGTGGCGTGCCCAAATTGTACACCCTGACGAGAGCGCCGGCTCGAAACAAATTTGTTGGTTTTAATTCTTTCCATTTTAAAATCCTATTTTTAAAATGGTATGTCGCTCCCTACATGGGTCGAGCACTTTTAAAGTTCTGAGTGGCTTTTTAACTCTGATTATATATATATATATATATATATATATTATATATATATATATATTAAAATATATATATTTTATATATATATATATATATATATATATATATATTGAATTATAAACAAAGCTTGCTCTTATGTCTTAGATTGAAGAAATAGGGGGAGAATACGCATTCATACCTGCAGTGCAGATGATTCTGCCTAATAAAAGTATGTGCTTGAGTGGGTGGATGGGGAAAAATAAAATAAATGCTTCTCAAAATGAGCCTTTCAGCAAGCTTATATTCTCCAAGGGGGAGAGACATCCTCCAATAGGGAGGGAAACTCACTAAATAAACTCCTGGTCATATCCGATTTTTTCGAAACTTGGTGGTTTCACCTCAGTGACCGCGGAAAGTGGTAAATTTTACTCCTCTGCCTTTTCAGTTTTAAAAAAGAATGCAATCCCAGAAAAGGCTGGTGTGTAATCGTAGTAAAGTTTGTTGAGTTTTCAAAAAACCAACCCAAAGGTGCCATCTAAGAAGCAAAAGAAAATCATGAAAGAGCAAAACAAGCTACATTTTCTTGTGAAAAGTAGAAAATATAAAAAGATATCCTCTAAGACACAAGTGCTGAGGCCAGTTCTTGGAATGAATCCGCAAGGGGCTAAAATACAACAAACTAATAAATTTCCCAAAGGGTAAAATTTCCGAGCACCGTTCCAGCAACTTACAGAGCAGCTTGGTGTTGCAATGACTGCAAGAAATATTGAATTATAAACAAAGCTTGCTCTTATGTCTTTTTGATTGAAGAAATAGGGGGAGATACGCATTCATACCTGCAGTGGCAGATGATTCTGCCTAACTAACAGTATGTGCTTGAGTGGGGGGATGGGAAAAATAAAATAAATGCTTCTCAAAAAGAGCCTTCAGCAAGCTTATATTCTCCAAGGGGGAGAGACATCCTCCAATAGGGGGGGAAACTCACTAACATATAACTCCTGGTCATATACCGATATTTCGAAACTTGGTGGTTTCTCCTCAGTGACCGCGGAAAGTGGTAATTTTACTCCTCTGCCTTTCAGTTTTAAGAAGAATGCAATTCCAGAAAAGGCTGGTTGTAATACTGTAGTATGTTTGTTGAGTTTTTCAAAAAACCAACCAAAGGTGCCCATCTAAGAAGCAAAAGAAAATCATGAAAGAGCAAAACAAGCTACATTTTCTTGTGAAAATAGAAAATATAAAAAGATATCCTCTAAGACACAAGTGCTGAGGGCCAGTTCTTTGGGAAAGAATTTCCCCAAGGGGGCTAAAATACAACAAACTAATAAATTCCAAGGATAAGTACCGACACCGTTTCCAGCAACTTACAGAGCAGCTTGGTGTTGCAATGACTGCAAGAAATATTGAATTATAAACAAACTTGCTCTTATGTCTTAGATTGAAGAAATAGGGGAGATACGCATTCATACCTGCAGTGCAGATGATTTTGCCTAACTAACAGTATGTGCTTGATTTGGGTGGATGGGGAAAAATAAAATAAATGCTTCTCAAAATGAGCCTTTAGCAAGCTTTATATTTTTCCAAGGGGGGAAAACATCCCTCCAATAGGGAGGGAAACTCACTAACATATAACTCCTGGTCATATACCGATATTTCGAAACTTGGTGGTTTCTCCCCCAGTGAGGGGAAACCCCCAAGTTTCGAAATAACGGTATATGACCAGGTTTTCCACTTGTTTACTGTTTTTTCGTTAACTGTTCCCTACCTCATTTCATTTCCGATTTTGCTTTGATTAAATTGAGGTTATTTGTATTTGTTTCTGTCCATCTGTGTGTTTGTCTTTGGGTCTCCCTTGCATCTTGGGTGGGTCCTCAGGCGTAGGCTCAAAGACTGTCCCCTACATTATTTGCATAATGTCTTTAGTTTTTACAGCAACGTTTTTTTCCTCCCCACACTTTCGTTTGGTTGCATTTACTACTCTTCGCTGGCTGCTCTGGTGGTGCTATTGGATTCTTTTGCCCCCATGGGGGGTGAGAACACCACAGTATTATGGACTGGGTTTTGTCTCTTTTTGGGAACGCCAGGACGCAGACACAACCACCCGTGTCTCCCCTGATGAGTCCCGATCCAGCGGGCGAAAGGCCTCGGAGCAGGCAATACAAATATATCTGCCTTCAAAAGGGATTGCGAGGGTTCCCTTATGCAGCTAGAGAAGAGTTTTCATATCTGTAACTTTTTTTTTTTAAAAATTTCATTTTCCAGTTTCTCCATCTTCAAACTCCCCTCCCCTCCCCCCCTCCCCTCAAGTCCAAATCTTTGCCAGACAGTTCAGCTGTTGGCCCGCGCTTGTTTTTTCCCCCACTATTAGATTGTTCGTCTATGTATTTGTCTGACTTTATTCAAGTTTTAAAAAGGGTGTGCCAGTCTTGAATAAAAGTTACTCTGTGTTAGGTTTCCTTATGGGACCAAAACATACCCCACTTGTTTTCTGTTTATTCCATTTTTGATTAAAAGTAAAAATTTGACAAATTTGACACTATCACAACCTTTTCCGGGCCTCTACGTTTTTTGCTGCCTGCGAGTTAAGACTCATTTCGTGAAAACGGGTCACATATATATAGTTAAAACAAGTTAAAGAGGAATCTTAAAACTATCTACAAATTTGTTTCGAGCGTGTTGCGCTGTCATCAGGATGACAGCACAACACGCTCGAAACAAATTTGTAGATAGTTTTAAGATTCCTCTTTTAGCTTGTTTTAACTAATGTTGCTCCCGAAGGGGTTGAGCACTTAAAAATTTGTTTTAGGCATTTTAAATATACTGATCTCTCTCTCTCCTCTCTCTCTCTCTCCTCTCTCTCTCTCTCTCTCTCTCGGAAAATATACTACCAGCTTATATATTAATATATATATATATATATATATATACACACAACAAACTAATAAATTCCAAGGATAAGTACCGAGCACCATTCCAGCAACTTACAGAGCAGCTTTAAGACATACGAGCAAGCTTTGTTTTTAATTCAATATCTATCTATCTATCTATCTATCTATCTATCTATCTATCTATCTATGTATCTATCTATCTATCTATCTATCTATCTATCTATCTATCTATCTATCTATCTATCTATCTATATATATATACCCTGAGGAGAGCGCTTTTAGCTTGAAACAAGCTTGTAGGTTTTAATCTCTTCATTTTAAAATCCTATTTTAAGCTGGTATATATATATATATATATATATATATATATATATATATATATATATATATATATATATATATATATATATATAATATATATATATATATATAATGACCGACGACACCTAGGAGAGAGTTCGGACCTGCCCGGTGGCGAAAGGGAGGAAGGGATGTAACCACTACGACCTCGGCCCTCCAAGTGAGCGCTAATTGCTCGGTCAGCTGAGGTTCTTGTGTAAACAGTCAGTGAAGAGCAGGGGTTTTGGATTCATTCGGATGGTATTGCCGTGGGTCACTGTGTCGGTTCTATTGTCAGGCTGGTTGAATGCGTGTGGAGGTTGTAGTAGCCCTCCTTGAGATAATTACTGTGTTAACTGACCACCAAAGTCGGCGGGAATTTTCGATGTCCATCTGGGGCCAAGTGTGTGTTTGCTAAACAATGAGGTAGGGGTGTGTGTAAATGCTGATGTGTGGGAGAATGTAGCGAATGGAGAATTCAGGGTACTTGTGAACTAGGGGTTTGGGAAGCAGCGTGGACAAAGGCATGGCCCGAAGGGAATCCTTTGTTTCCCTCCCTATATAAACCGAGGGAGAACAACGTGAGGGAGAACAACACCAGAGAGAGAGAGAGAAGGCAGAGGAGAGAGAGAGGAGAGGAGTGAGCAGGACAGAGAAAGGGTCGAGAGAAACGTGGTCTGGGAGATAGAAGAGACAGCAAGGTCTTAGAGTTAAAGACAAGCTGGAAGAGAAGGAAACTACGTTTGAAGCCCAGAGGTGGGTGAAGACAGACTAACTGAATTTGAACCCAGAGGTGGTGAAGAAGACGAAGAAGAAGAGTTCGACGTCGAGATCCCAGAGACGACCACGAAGACCCAGTCCTGAAGCCTGGAGCCAGTCAACCAAGGGCATCACCATCAAGCAGTGTGGAAGAAGACGTGAAGAGACTTTTTCAAGAACTGTGGTGTGGTGTGAAAGCGTGGTTGTGTGTGTGAAAACCTGGCCAGTAAGAAGTCATTTTATTATAACCCGGGATTAGGAAGTATTGATCTTTTATGTGTTGATTTGTGCATCTGTGTAATTGGATATTTTTCATGTTTTGATATTTCATTGTGTGTGATTGATTGTTCATGATTAATTATAAGTAGCATAGAAATTGTATTTCTTGTTCTCAGTCGTGTTAGGAAAGAATCGAATGCGTGACATCCCATTCCCAGAGAGAGGTGAATGTTTGGTGTGCGCATGAGTGTGCATATGCGTGTATGAGTGCAAAGATAACCTTGGTGTGTTAAGCCTGACTGATAATACATCAACTTAGTGCACTTAAGCAATACCATCACGATTTCCCCCGTCCTGGACAATATATATATATATATATATATATATATATATATATATATATATATATATATATATATAATATATATATATATGTATATATATAATATATATATATATATATATATATATAATATATATATGTGTGTGGTGTGTGTGGTGTGTGTGTGTGTGTGTGTGTGTGTGTGTGTGTGGTTTGCTGGGTGGTGCATACTTGACTGTCTATGTGTGTGTGTGTGGAAGGAACCATAGAAATGTAAAAGTGTAAAGTGGATGGGAGCCCCAATAGTGTGATAGCTTATTGTTTTCGAATGTGCAGATTCCTGATGAAGGCTGAAAAGCCGAACATTTGAAATACAATATATATAATATATATATATATAATATATATATTGTGTGTGTGTGTGTGTGTGTGTGTGTGTGTGTGTGTGTGTGTGTGTGTGTGTGTGTGGGCGTGTGAGCTCTGTGCGTGTGGCATGTGGCCTGTAGATTTTTTCTTTTTTGGGGCGCGTTCAGGGGGACGTGCCAGGGTATGGTTGAGTTTTCAAAAAACCAACCAAAGGTGCCATCTAAGAAGGAAAAGAAAATCATCAAAGAGCAAAACAAGCTACATTTTCTTGTGAAAAGTAGAAAATATAAAAAAGATAACCTCTTAAGACACAAGTGCTGAGGGCCAGTTCTTGGAATGAATCCGCAAGGGACTAAAATACAACAAACTAATAAATTCCAAGGATAAGTACCGAGCCCATTCCAGCAACTTACAGAGCAGCTTGGTGTTGGAATGACTGCAAAAAATATTGAATTATAAACAAAGCTTGCTCTTATGTCTTAGATTGAAGAAATAGGGGAGATACGCATACATATCTGTAGTGGTAGATGATTCTGCCTAACTAACAGTATGTGCTTGAGTGGGTGAATGGGGAAAAATAAAATAAATGCTTCTCAAAATGAGCCTTCAGCAAGCTTACATTCTCCAAGGGGGGGGGGGACATCCTCCAATAGGAAGGGAAACTCACTAACATATAACTCCTGTCATATACCGATATTTCGAAACCTGGTTGTTTCTCCTCAGTGTCCGCGGAAAGTGTAATTTGACTCCTCTGCCTTTTCAGTTTTAAGAGAATGCAATCCCAGAAAAGGCTGGTGTGCAATACCGTAGTATGTTTGTTGAGTTTTCAAAAAACCAACCAAAGGTGCCATCTAAGAAGCAAAGAAAATCATGAAAGAGCAAAACAAGCTACATTTTCTTGTGAAAAGTAGGAAAAAAAATATATATATATATATCTAGCCACATTACTGATCACCCATGGTCTAACTTGAGACCCTATGGCGCCCTAGGGCCCCAAGCCAATCCAGAGGATCACAGATAATGTGGCCAATGTAAAGGGGTTTTTGAGAATATGCTCCAACAGTAGTATACTTTTATACTTGGTTGCCTGCTCGCTATTTTTCTAATTTGGGCAGTCCCCTCACCCCCTTTTAGTGACTCTTCCAGATTTTGGTTTACAGGCGTTCATAGCCACGCCAGTGACCGAAAGACATACAAACACGAAATTGGTTTACGGGCGTTCATAGCCACGCCAGTGACCGAAAGACATACAAACACGAAATGGGAAGAGATATCACTGAGGGCAGGGAAGAGGGCCAAATTTAGACTTTTGCAATACCAGACAAACAAGAATATAAAACTACCGCAGGCATATTCTCAACGTTATTTATTTTAAGATTTATATATATACCCGACACACAGAAAGCTTTACAATTCAAATGGTGTTTAGTTGCCTATTGTAAAGTTGTTTTTATTTTTGTAAAACAAAATTAAAAGCTAATTAACAAAGTGCATCTTCCCTTACTTTTAGTCACTACTTTTTAAAAAATGTATTTTAAATTCTTTATTAGATTGAATTAAAAATGCTGCTTTTAATACATAAAATGTGAAAATATTACTTGCGGGAAACTCCGCAGGCATATTCTTAGGGACGTTCACGTTTGATCCACTCCGCTAACTTTGGGTTTTCGGATTTTCCCGATTTGAAAGGCAATCGGGATCACTGGCACGCGTTGCTGCCCTGGCTATGTAATTTTGTGTAATTTGACACGGGCTGATTTGAACACGGGCTGGGCGCTTACCAGTAAAGTGACAAATGGAATGCTGTTGGCTTGCGTGTGTGTGTCTGTGTCTGTGTGTGTCTTAATGTACGCGTGGGTTGTGTGTGTGTGTGTCTGTGTCTGTGTGTGTCTTAAGCCTGTTCTTAACCAAGCCAACACTTGTTTGGCCACAAACTGTGGGCCAAATTGTGCGTATTAACCGGCGTTTTCCAACTAGTTTGCAACACTTGTGTTCTGCAATAGAAGTTGGGGTTCTTAACCGCTAGTTAATGATATGCATATTTTTTGCAGTATACGTCACTTCCTAGAAACAGAAAGTGTAAATCAAAATGGCTGCCTCCGATACCGATGAGGAAAGATCTTGCTTCGATTTCGATTGTGCATGTGCTACTAGAATACATAGAAGAAAGAAGAGAGGAGAAAGAGGAGGAGAAAGCCAACACTGCCCTACGTTCTGCAACGCCATGAATTTGGCGCGTACCATCGCTCGTGCAAGAATTAGCTGAGCAGGTAAAGCAGTCATTTTTTCGTGCTTTGCTCGTGTGTCTGTTTGTGTCTCCCCATATGACCTACTTGCTTGTTTATCAGTTTAACGTCCGTTCACTCAAGGTGATACCAGATGGTTAAATAAATAAATGAAAAAATAAATAAAATGTTTTTTTCTTGATCTTTGTGATAATATGCGCATCTTGGTGCATACGTCTGTGTGTGTGTGTGTGTGTGTGTGTGTGTGTGGTGTGTGCGCACACTGTGATTAATATTTTAAATGTATGCATGTGTTGTGCATGTTTGTTAATTATAAATTTGATTTGTGTGTGTTTAGTGTGTGATTGAGTGCACGTACGTGTGTGTGACGTATGTGTTTATGTATGTGTGTGTGCCTTTGTGTATATGTGTGTGAGTTTTAACGTGTGTGTATACAATGCTTTGCCATTTTGAATTGGTGTTTCTTTCTTTGAAATGTGTTTAATTTTATCTTTTTTAAATAATTTTAGATTCAATTTTGTTGTATATCCCTCCCCTTTTCATCCCAATATGGTAAGCGCTTAGGGCTTTCATTTGAAGATTAAGTGCAATATCCATGATGATGATGATATTTCTTGTTCATGCAGTACTTCATGAACTAGTGATCATAATCGCTTCAAATTTTAGATGGAGAGAGAGAGAGGGGTGGGGCGGGGGAGGAGAGATGGGAGTAGAGAGAGAGAGAGAGAGGAGGGGGGGGGGTGAGGGAGAAGAGAGGGGGAAGAGAGAGAGAGACCAACTTGTCTCAATTTGCGATGTTATTATTTAATCATTGCTTTATGTTTTTTTATTTTTTTAGAAATTGCTGTGCAAGAGAGAGAAGGGGGACGGGATGAGAGGGGAGAAAGGGGAAGAGAGAGAGAAGAGAGGGAAAACAAGAGAGAGAGAGAGAGAGAGAGAGAGAGAGCGGGGTGGGGTGAGGGAGAAGAGAGGGAAGAAAAGAGAGAGACCAAACTTGACTGAACTTGTGATGTTAGTATTTAATCGTTGTTTTGTTGTTTTTTGTTGTTGTTTTTTTTAAATCGCTGTGCTGGCGAAAATTGGGAAAGTACTAAAATCATTGGCTCGCGATGCCCTTGTTTTCAAATATCTTGGTAGTCTCCATCATGCAATCAGTCTCTATTTTAAAATGAAAGAATAGTGAATTTATATGCATTTGAAAAATCCTTTTGATTTTATTTTCAGGATCCAAAATATTTGCACAAATTCTTGCGCATGAGTGGCCCAACATTTGATGAGCTGCTCCACATGGTTGGTCCTTCCATCCTCAAACAGGACACCAACTACAAAATGAGTATTGCACCCGAAGAGCGCCTTGCAGTTACTCTGAGATTCCTACGCAAGGTATGCTGGTTTATTATATCTTCAAAACAGGATGTGCTGTAGTGATTTCTTCTTGTATTATGAGCAATATTCAAGAAAAAAAAGGAAAACATTTTCAATGACCCAATTATTCTTATTTCAAAGTGATCTGAATGAATGACTTGAATTGGTTTCTTTTTCCCTATATTGAACAGCTACAAAAAGAATAGTCTTCTTGTGTATGTGTGTGTGTGTGTGTGTGTGGTGTGTGTGTGTGTGCGCGCGCGCGTGCATGCATTCGTGTGTGTGTGTGTGTGTGTGTATGCATGTGTATACCAAAAGTATAAAAACAGATTTGTTGTAAGGGTGTATATTATGATACACTGATGATACCATTAAAGAATGTTGACTGTGTTGACCTTTGACCTTGATGTTTGACCTTCAAGACCATATTTGGAGCTCTTGACAAGACTATAATTAATATATAGAGCTGTGCTTCTAGATCATATATTCATTTTACTTATGTGTAAGAATAACACTTCTTTTACATGTCATGAGTTTTTGCGCTTTTTTGTGCAATATTTCTAACAAATGACAAGTTTTTATTTGTGAGGCATTTTTTCCATGTCACAAAATATCGACACAAAAACCACCCGAAATCCAGCATAAAAACGGTCGCAATAAAAATGCACACAGAACACATGGTTTCCGTTAATGATTTTATGATAGCCACATCAAATCCAAATTCAAACATTAAGAAATGTTGACACGTTATTGAATTTGTAAAATGGGAGTTTTAATTTTATATCCCACCACCACTGATCCAGGTTTCAGGAGAGTGACCCATATATTTTTTTTTTTGCTGTTTTTAAGTGTCATCTGCTTATTTACAGGTGGGACATACGCATCGATGTTCTTTCTGTTCCACATTCCTGTGCCGACTTTGGCGTACCTTATTCCAGACACATGTGAAGCCATCTATGCAGTCTTGAAGGACAAGTACCTAACGGTAATTTTTATTATTTCCATGTCAAACAAATTTTCAATGCTGTACAATATGAATTTTTGTTGCAAATATGTGACTGTGCATGGGAAAACTATGAACTAGTCACATTTTTACACACTTTCAAGATACAAGTCCAAAACAGTCAAAATTGAAAAATAATCAACTTTTAGGTTTTATAACAATCAGATTCAATGATATCTTTTCTACATTTTCACAAAGTCCAACACTTTCATTTCCAAAGATTATGATAACCAATGTATTTTATAAGTTTGTATCCATGTATCTCACAAATAGTTGTGTTTGTCTTCTGAATTTTAAATCTGTATAACTTTTTCTCCAATAAAAATATCAATAGTCATTTTTTTTTGCATCTTTTTGTGCATATTTCAAAGTTTTTCAAATTACTAAAATCTCAATTTCTACAAACCTTCTGCAGTTACACAACTAATTACATTCGATTAAAATTATTCCTTATGAAAGTGCAAACTTTTCAACTTAATATTTTTGCTTCAGTACAATGAAAGTTCAGAAATACAACATAAAAAAAGCATGTTTTTGCACAGCACCACATTTTCAGTTAATTCAAATTTTTGTTCAATTCATATATCATAATTACCAGCATGCTGAATGCTGACACCCCTCTTCACCTCATCTTTTTCCTCTGTACACTCCATATGTTCTGGATACTTTGTTCTATGATCAGTGAACCTTCAGTTTCCATTTCAGACCACATATCAATACTACTTTTATTAATAATGAACAGAAAAATTCAAACATAAAATAAATTAAAATGACATAAAAACATGCAGGCATGAAAAAAAATTGTTTAACATGACAAGACATGTCGACAACAAGCTAGTTGACGAGCGGCAGACATCCCATCTTCCTGTTAAAATTCCTTGATATTTCTGTTCTTGATGTCCCCACTTTTCCACATTAAACCCAATGGCATTGAAAAAAAGTCATTTAGTAAAAATGTACCCAACCTACCTCATAACGTTTGGTCACATAGAATTAAATTGCAGTAAAAACAAAGTAGAAGTGTGTTTTTGGCCACAATGTTCTCTCCAAAAGTACATGCATATTGATGAAATTTTAGACCCAATGAATAATTCTGCCAGATTTTTTTTCAAAATTGGTATAGTTGTTTAAATGCTTTCATGCGGCATACAAACTACCCCAAATAAAGAAAACGGCCAGTACATGTCTCATCTATGACACACAAAGATATGTAGGTTTGTGGCTTGTGCCCCCCCCCCCCCCCCCCCCTAAAATAATGGGAAAATGTTCAAACTTTTTTTGTAAAGAAAGAACCAATAATAATAATAATAATAATAATGTACATTTAGGCGCTTAATCTTAAAAAAGCCCTAAAGCGCTTACAAATATAAAAGAGATTATAAAGACAAAAGTAATCAGTTAAAAAAATATGGTAAAGACACAGGTCTGTACAAGCACAATCACACGCACACATCCGAGTGCACGTCATATAAGCAGACGTGCCCACAGACACACACACACAGAAACACACACACACACAGAGTGATTGAGTGAACATATAGATAGTGGGAGAAGCACTTGGAAAGAAGTGATCAGGGGGGGAAAAGAGAAGTTTTTAAGTGAGGATTTGCTAATAAATTTGAAGTGTGCTGATGCAATGGTTCATGAAAAATGGCCGACAGACAAAAAAAAAAACCCATAGAGCCGGAGAACAATATTTAGTGAATTTAGTCATCCATTTCCTGCATCGGGCATGGAAGACCAGGTTTTCAATGTCGTGTTTTATCTGAGGCGCCGCCTCTCACTTTTGATCATTTTCAATTCTTTCATCATATTCATCGCAAAATGATAGTCCTCATCCTCCTTGTCTCTCCTCGCGTCCTTAATCGATTGGATGAGGCCCCGGCTTCCTCGATGACGCCTGCCTTTGGTGAATCATCACCGGCAGGTACAGGTCGCTTTCTGTCCAAAACCACCCTGGCCTCTTTGTGGAGGATTGCTTGGTGAGGATGTCAGGTCGACTGTGGTGGAGGGGCTGCAACCAGGCGTCGGGCGCATGCTCGTGTGGGGTTCCGGCAGTGCGATGCATTCCACATCAAGTGCCATTGATGTGGAAGTGCTAGAGCCACTAGCCTGGCTCCAACTGCACTCCTCACGCACGCTTCTGTTGAGTTCAGCGATGTCCAGAAGCAGAATCAAAGTCCCCCGGTCTGCAAACAAAAGAGCAAAATTGTTGCATATGTTGGTCATTCATGTATATGTTCTTGTTTTGTCTTTGTTATAAGCTGTAAAATGAACAAGATGTCAAGCTATATAAATGTACTCACAGTTATTCACATTGTGACCGTGAGCTTGACCCTATTTTCATGACCTTGACCGTGACTTACAAAGCCCATATTTTCACGCAATCAGTTAGGAGACAGACAGAAATAGTCCAAGGCTTGTTCCGATCTAAAGTAGTACCGAAGTATAAAAAGGACATGTTTTAGTTTTAAAAAAAAATATAAAGATATAACATTAACAGGAAAATTATTTCCTGAAACTTCATAATTTATTTGTCTTATTTCAGATGCCCAAAACAGAAGAAGAAAAGGCTACTGATTCAGGACAAGTTCTTCCACAAATGGAATTTTCACAATGTCTTGGAGCTATGGACGGGAAGCACATCCGAATTCAATGCCCTCGCAATGGTGGATCACAGTTCTACAACTACCATGGGTTTCACAGCATTGTGCTTTTTGCTCTGTTGATGCCACATACAAATTCTTGTACTAAAGAAGTGGGAGCACCTGGAAGAGTTGGCGACGCCACAATCTGGAACTCATCTAAACTGAAGAGGAGCCTTGAGGGGCAAAATCTGCAAGCACCACCCGGCAGAGCTCTACCAGGAACCAATGTCCAAATACCAAGTCTCATAGTGGCCGACTCTGCCTTTGCTCTCTCACCAACCCTCATGAAACCATACCCAGAGAGAGGCATTGATCACGGCAAGAAAGTCTTCAACTACCGATTGAGCAGAGCTCGTCGGATTGTGGAGAATGTATTTGGGATCTTGGCTTGTCGTTTGGTATATTTCACAAGCCATGAAACAACACCCAAAGCAAGTCAAGAAGATTGTGCTTGCCTGCCTCGCCCTACACAACTTTCTGAGAGATGTGCAAGATCAGCAGTATTGTGGTGCTGCAGCTGTGGACCATGAACAAGGTCCAAACCATGAGGTTGTGCCAGGCCATTGGCGAGCAAACCAGAATGCACACTTGCTTGGGTTGCATGCAGGACAGGGAGGTGCTCATCAGCAGTATGCAAGTGGCACACAGGTTCGGGATTCCCTCAAGGAATACTTTGCGAGAGAAGGGGCATGCCTTGGCAAAATGCCAGAGTTGCTCACTAGAAACTTTGTGTGCAGAAATGAGTATGTGTGGTGTGTTTGGGAGGGGAGCGGGGAGAAAGATGCTGGAGAGAAGCAGAAGGAAGGGAGGTGCTTCTCCACAGTATGCCAATAGCACATAGTATTTTACATGTGTGCTGCCCTGAGGACTACTGTATGAGGAACATGTGTTGCAATGTATCATACTAATTACAAACTTATATGCTCCAGTGGGAAGGGTGGGGGGAAATTGGGGGGGGGGGGGGTTATAAGGATGTTGGAGAGTGGAAACAGAATTGAGAAATGTGGGAGCATATAATCAAAATGACATTTTCCATGTACTTAACAGACAAAACCCCTCTAAAAAAAGAAATATGACTGAAATAACATAACACTGAATGAAAAGGCACCACATGTGTGGCTCGTTGTCTGTCAGCGACATGCTCAGTTTTGTATGTGCCTTTTCATTCAGTGTTTATGTTATTTCAGTCAATTTCTTTTGTTTAGAAGGGATTTTGTCTGTTGTTTGTTTAAAATAAAAAAATTTTAAGCTTAGAGAAAATGTGACCCCTTTTTCAACATTTTGTGAACAATTGTTTGGAAGTTATGACCTACCCCACTACCTTCTCAACTGCCGTAAATACTGATCGTGACGGAGAGTGCTAGGAATGTAAACATGTGTGATTTCATGTCTGTTAGCGACATAAACAGTTAGTATGTACCTTTTCATTCATTGTTATGGGTTTTTTTCAGTCATATTTCTTGTGTTTAGCAGTTTTTGGTTTTTAAAAAATGTCATTTTTGAGAAAAAAATTATGATTACAAAAAAATGACCCTCTTTTCCAGATTCAGCCAAAACATCATTTTGGTAAAAAGTGCCTTGCATAAAAATTAATAAATGTAATGCTTTGAAAACTTAGCAGCTGTTCTTGTGGTATTTTGTGATCATCATACTAAATTTTTACATTTGAACCTGTCAATTTTTTTTTTACAAATTAATTTGCTAACCTAGCGAAACAGCCCGTGCTGAACGTTTGTGGGGAACGGATTCGGTCCGTAGGGAATGAGATGTTAATGGTTGACATTATGAAATGCATTTTTTTTAATCTATGTAATAAGCCATACCATATAAGGACCACAGGAATAATACAGAATGTACACTGTCGCATAACATGGAAAATTTGTACAATATTGCCCAGCACAAAATATCCACACTAAATAACTAAATATTCCATGTAGCCTGACATGAGAAGACAACGTAGCCCTACGATAAAAATATATGGTGAAGCAGGTTGCACTGTAGAATTGGTGATGGGTCTTGTCATATAGTAAAGTCAATGCATACTTACATCAAACTCATCTTCCGGGTGATCACCAGGGCACTGGCTCGCTGTCACTTGTGCTCCCATCATAACTGTGTTGAGCCGAGGAAGCCATTAATCTGGTGGTAGAGTTTTCCCCCAGCCGCTTGATTCCCCCCGACATGCCCGTTTTCCCAAGTACCACTTTCCGGACCTTCAGTAATAGGTCTTGAGGCTGTTGATTTTCCTCTCTACAGCAGCTGCACAAAAGAAATTAATCATCAAATGACTTTAATGTGAAGTATCTATGCAGCGCGCTACTCCACCCAATGCATTAACAAAGACATAAAATTTCTCACATATAAGGACAGAAGCATGAACCACACAAGCATACCCCTCCCACATACTCGCCCACATAATATGCACAGCACACACACAGTTACACACACACACAGAGCTCATGTACAAAGTTACTGAAAATAGACACATCATCATTACCACCTCTTCACTATCTCACTCTCTTCTTCCCCTCCCTTGCAATGTGTAATCTGCCAACAAGTAATCAATGAATAATAGTGTTTCACTCTTCTCTATATCCTGACTTTAAACTGGTACACTATAGTTCAGAAGCCAACCATCTTAGTACCAAGTTTATTTGGCTAAAAATAAATTTAATGTTAATGTCATATACTCATAGACAACCTTTACCTTGTTGATTCATGTTACCCACATACAAACACTAATATTTCAACTCGTTTGGAAAACATCCTTGGAAATACATACGCACACACGCATACATGCGTGTGCACATGATGTTATAAATACTAGGAAGCTGCAATTTCTTTATTATGACATAATATTTTAATTAATGCTTTTTATCAAGCATAAAACGCTTTACAATTTTAGACACATCCACATATAATGGAGAGGATCCCACGCACGCACGCACACACACACACACCATGCACAAACAATACATGCATGCATAAACATATTTATACAAACACACTCATAATGCCACTCATGAATAAGGCATAATTTATAAAACATGGCGCACATATACTGTAAACTTACATGCACACAAAACACATGCAGCACTCACACAGACATGCTAGCATGTACATAAGCACAAACACACATAACGTGACACACACACAAACATATATGCATGGATGCAGACACACACACATAATGTACACATACACTCAATGACTCGCACTGACATACAAATGTGAGAAATCTACAGCTTTCATTTTCACAACTAGGCCTAGAATTCGCTACTTCCCCCTCTCGCACAAATGACCTGGCTGAGCGTTTGCAACATCGAATACTTATTTTGACGTCATACGCCTTTCAACTGTGGAAAAAGCTGCTTCTCTGTTCTCATGTTTTTAGCGAGTGTGATCAGTGATGTTACGACAGTGTATCATGATGTTACGACGGATCTGGAAGAAGATAACAACAGTTGCAGGCACAACACACTTACCAGTAGTCCAGCCTTGGCCAAACGTGTCGCTGATCTTCTTCAAGGCAGCATGCCTGGAAATTTTGTTTCTGTATGTGGATCTTTTACATCCCACAAGCAGGGAAACTGGCCCCAAAGGTCGATGAAGGCGCTCGTGGTTGCGGAGTCGGTGTCGATGTTCGAATGTCCGCCATGATTTGGTTTCAGAGCGAGCGATCGGCTGCTAAATTTATTGACCAATGAACACGCAGCAACACCAAAGTTGCCAGAGCACAAGCTGCAAACTCCAAAACAGTTGCGGAAGTGTGTTAGCAGAGCGCTCAAAACCGTGTTGCCCAACACAATTTAGCGCGGTTAAGTGCGTAACAGTTTGAAGTGTTGTCAAAAACTTTTGCTCAAGCATGTGTTGTTTGGGTTTAAAGAACGGCCTTTAATGTACGCGTGGGTTGTGTGTGTGTGCATGCGTGAGAGAGACAGAGAGAGGCGATGCCTTCAGCTTTTCAATTTTGTAAGCCAATAATTGAAGGGGCTGTACAAAGGAAAGCAACTCTTTAGAATAAGAGGAGGAGTTGTCTCCCAAAAAAAATGTAAAATGGATTGTGTTTTTATTTTACGTTTTATCAAGTTGCCTAGTTCTTATTTAAGTCGCTATCAAGTTGTTCTAAGTTCTTAATTAAGTAAAACCTTTTAAAGTTTCTTAATTAAGTTATTTTAAATTGCTCTAATTTCTTAGTTAAGTTTTAATTAAATTACCTCTATTCTTAATCAAGTTCCCTCAAGTTTTTAAATAAGTTCTTGATCAATTCACCTCAAGTTCTTAACTTAAGTCACCTCAAGTTTGTAATTAAGTCATCTTTTAAGTACAACCAAGTTCTTATTCAAGTTAACTTATAATTATTTATTAAGTTCTTAAAGTATTATTGCATCTGAAATGGATCAAAATGATCTTTTGTTGTTGGCGGTTCGGGCATGCTGTTGTGTTCGGCTTCTATATTTAGTGGTTGAGATTGTTCGGACTGCTTTGGTTTTTGTTGTCTTTGTTTATATATTTTATAACCGTAATAACCACCCCCAACAGCAATGCCGCCAAAAATGACAATTGCTTTAAGAAAATATGGAAGACTTTAGCGGTGTAGGCACCCCTGTTGTTATAGGCCCGAATCAACGTGTTCTGGTGTTTTTATATCTGGCATTGAAACAACTGGCTGCGGCTCTGGCACTTTTTCATTCTGTGATTGTAACTGTAATTTTTTTTGTTTGTTCCACTCTGCTAATTTTTTTCCTGCTGCAACGCATCCAGGATGAGCGGGTTTACTGACCACTTTCACCTGATTCAATGTTTTCTGATTCTGCTGATTTTCTGGCTCGGTCATTTTGAAGGGAAATAAAATCTATATGATTAAAAGTAATTAATCCCATGATTAGCGGCGACAATAATGTTCCAAATCTGTAATATAGATCACATCCTAGAGACTCTAATGACTTTGTTAAAACTGGATCCTGCGTTAAATCATACATAAAATCTTGTTCAGAATCAATAGGCGCAAATTTACTTACTAGTTTAGTGTACAAACTAAGAACCGTTTGTCCTACACTTTTTTACCATTCTTGATCCTAGTTGCGCTTCATACCTGTTATGATACTTTATAATGTCTTGCGCGACATTTGTTGAATCTGTTCTATGCTGAATTCATTCCCAAGGAACTGTTTTGTTTTTCCACATGCTGCCAAAGAATAGTCTTTCTTTTTTTGGCATAATAGCTTGCTCATCAACCAGGTCATTTGTAATCATAAGTTCAGGAAGGTTTAGTAGATCATCGGTGTTCATGTTTTTATTAATTATAATTATTTTGTTTTTAAAAAAGAGCACCGAAAAGACTATTGCCAATCTTGTATACCATTCTGCTGTTATTGGGGTCTAAGTATAGGATACACATGCTTGGTAAAAGCTTGTTAAGAATTAAACCAGCAGATCTTGGCAAGCTAGGCTTTGAGGATTCAGCAAAGCTAATTGCTATCATTGCAGCTTCGTTTGCTACGAAAGATTTTCTAATCAAGCAAGGAATAATTCCAAACAGTATCAATATGTAAAATTAAAAAAAAATACATTTATAAAAATGGCTTCACTCGTAATGATGACAGGCGGCGCTGTGGTTAATGCGCTTGCTTTTAGCGGAAGTAATACGCGTTTAGTAAACTACGGGATGACGGTGAGAGAAAAAGACATAACAAAGCTATGGAGCAACTAGCAGCTGCACAGGATCGCTATGAAAAGCAGAGAATTGAGCAGTTAGATTTTATTAATGACAAACTGAAAAAACAGGGACATGCAGCTTACACATTTAAAGACGTTGACCAGGCAATAAAAGAATATTATCTTGTAACAGGTAAACCAATCGACACATTGCCCCCACCAAAATTCAGTGACTTTTATCAACCATCAGAAAAACAAAAGATGCAAGAAATCGTGTTTATCGTCTTTGGCATGACCGTTGTGTATTTTGTTGCACATAATATTGGCTGAATAAAAATGAACAAAATCTATTATTCGCCAAAAGGATATTGGAAGGGAATCACAGCAATAAAAAAGCTAAGCCAAGCAGCGGGAGTCAGTGAACAAACAGCAAAGGAATGGTTATCTAAACAAGCGATTTGGCAAATTTATTTACCTGCACCCAAACGAATACAGAGGCCACACTTTGTGAATACAATACTGAATGACACCCATCAAATGGACCTTCTATATTTACCCCATGATACAATTAGACGAAAAAGATTTAAGTACGCACTCACAGTCATTGACATAGCTTCAAGATATAAAGATGCGGAACCTTTAACACAAAAGAGTGCTTCTGCTGTTGCTGTTGCCATACAACTGATATACCAACGGGGTCCCTTAATTTATCCTCGCATGATTCAAGTCGATGATGGAAAAGAATTTAAAGGCCGAGTGAATGAATTATTGTTAAAACATAGAGTTACCATTAAAAGAGGCATCCCAGGAGTTCACAGATCACAGGCTTTGGTTGAAAACTTTAACAAACAGTTATCTGAAAGACTTTTCTCCTACCAGTATCACAGAGAGCTGATTGACAATTCTCGCAACACAGAATGGGTTAGAAGACTGCCCTCAGTTTTGCGCGCAATGAATAATGAAGAATTTAAAGGGCTAAAACCAGTACAGGCAATCAAAAAACAAACAATAGATGTTGTTGAAGGAGAGTCTTCATCCGGCAAACTATTACCGTTTGGTTTAAAAGTAAGGTACCTTTATTTACTGGGGGAAGCAGAAGGGGACACTCGCATCAGGGCAACCGATCCAGTTTGGAGTGTTGATCCATATGAAATAAAAGAATTGTAAAAATGAATCCGCCCGTGTATTATTTACGAGAAACTGACACAACAAAACACCGGCTCCTCAAAGATCTTTTGTGAAGGAGAACTGCAGATAATCCCACCATGACACAGTTCCAGTTGCTTAATTAATTTTTAATTTACATAAATATATTTGAGTCTAAAATGCAAGCTCAGAAGAAGCAAGAATGGTAAAGGAAGAGACCTTGAAAATGATACGGGAATCATTTAATGCGTGTTCTGCTATTAGGGGAACATTTGTGAAGATTAATCAATGCATGCTAAACCATCCAGATCACCTACAATCCAAAATCCCAAATTGGGAAAAAGAATATCTTGAAATAATAAAAAAAATTCGAGCACATCAAGCAAACATGATAAAAGAATTAGATGAATTGGATGAAGATATGATTGATCTTATAACACTAGTTGATAAAAATATAAACCCGCCTGTTTATGCGGTCCTCCAGTGCCCGATTGCATATGAAAACTCTGGATTAACAAATACTCGTTTAGTGTTTGTTCTATCTAATGACTTCTTTGTTACAACAGTTGTGTTGATCTTATGTAGATTAGATCGTAGTTTTACGTTGTCATGATGAAAAGTCTTATTGTCAAACAATGCTTCTTTGTAGTTGTCATGTGATATGTTTGACTGCACAACACTGCGAGATATTCCTTTTGCTTTTTTAATGGTTTTTTTTGGCTCGAAATACTGTACATTTTTTACCTTAAACCAATAAACTCCTTAATCACCCCTCCAGATAATTCATCCTTCATCTTTCCTAAAACCTTCTTATTAACGGATGAATGTAAAGGCGATCTTTAGGGTAATCAGATGTATCATACCATCCCGCATGCCCTTTAGCTACTTCTATTTCCATGTCTTTATAGATGTCTTCAGTAGGGATATCTATAACAAAACTATCTGTATCTGTGTAAAGTACTCTGGACTCTGGATACGAGGGTTTAAAGTAGTCATAAAGAAATTCCAACATCAAAAGCTTTGATAATTCTAAAACAGTAAACCCAATAAATACAGGTTTGTCCAATTTGACTTTCTTTTTTTTCATCATTATGCCAAAAAGGTGATCATGAAATCTTCTAAAGTCCTGATAATTAGGTTTTGAAGTCAGCTTAATTGCTTCGTTCTCTTTGGTGACCAATCTGACATCTTTGCGCTTGTGCGGATTTTCCATAGTCTTTCCGAAACAGCTGTTGTTCATCAGCTTGAAAAAGTCTTTTTCTGAAGCATCTGTGGATTTAGTTCTAAGATCAGTGTTCTTCATGATGTATGGTTTCATGAACGTTCTTGATCAAAAGCAATTATACGATGAACTGCTCTCAACTTTAAACCATGTCTTAAATAAAATTGTAGAAGTCTGTAATGACAGACATAATTTTTTTTGCCGCGAAGATTAGGCACAAGTTTAGGCGGCTCTCTTGGATTCGTCTTTAGACTTTCTGCTGCTAATGGGTAGTCATTATGTAGGTCATGGAGTTCATGAGATATTCTAAGTCAACTTCTAGAATAAGACCCTTTTACGATCAGCTGTAAGAGTATGCAGTTGTTCTACAAATTTTGAATGTTTTAAACGTGCCAGTGTACATTTTAAAGTTGCGTAATGGAAGTGATTGCGCCATAGCCCAACCATACAGATTGTTTGCATCTAAATACATGAGATAGTTAGACCTTTTACTTGGATCATAGTCGTCCAAGTATTTGTTGTTTGCTTTACAGTAATGATGCGACGCCATACTAATTCCTCCACGCAATCCGTTTTCAATCATCTGAATCATTGGTAAATCTGACAATAAATCAATCTGTACTCCAGTAACTTTAAGAAAGCATCCCAACTCATCCCGGGCGCAGAAATGTAATGCGCAGGATCCAGGCTATAATGTTTCATGCAGGTCTTTCTGTAATTTTCAAAGACGTCCGCCAACAAACATGTATCAGCCATCAAGTATGAATCATGATAGTCTCCCATCGTTTTACAATCTAACTTCTGCCATGCATCTTGAGCATGTTGGTAATCAGAATCACTGATGTCCTTTCCTCTAAGACTAGAAAAGAACGCGCCTTTAGGCGGAAGTGTATCTTCGTCAAACCTTTGCCAACTGTTCATGTACTCATAAGGATATATTCCCTTTCTAACAAGAGTTGGGTCAAAATATTCTTCTGTTATTGGGCAGGCCTTTAAGGACATAGCTAGTGACTCTAATGATCCCATCAGGTGTTGCATAGAGTCATAAAAAGACATGTTATTTAAAGTGAAACACATGTACTTTTCTGATGACTGTGCAATGCATGACACCCTGAAGGCGTTGGTTACTGCTTGCAATATAAGATGAGAGTCGTAACCTCGCAAGTTATGAAAGAAGATGGGCAGCTTCCATGTCTTTGGTTCAAACTTTAGTTGAAGATTGCAGTTGTTGTGCGCTGCTCCTCTGAACTTTCCGCTAATGTGATCATGGTCTCTTACTGTTGGATTTACACTCGTTAGCTCTAAACCACAAATCCAACAATGTGCGGCTGAGTCATACTGTTGTTGATCTTCAGGAGTCATAATAATGTCTGAGAGATTCAGTTCATTAGAACAGGCGTTACGCACTTGCTGCATGCGTTCTAAGAAGTATTCTGCAGCATTAGGCCCTCTATATAATTCTGGCTTTGAATGAACGCCATCCGACCTGACAATAATGAAGGCAAATGAACAAATCTGATGTTTACTCACTAAGACTGTTTTTGGAAGTTTCTGTGGCGTCGGCCCCTCATAGGGAACAATAAGCGACTCGAAGTCTGCGTAAACAACATATGGAGAATTTTGCATCCGTTTCCAGTTCTTAAAACTAACTTTAGATCCGGGTGGGGGCGTAATTAGTTCTGTATTACAGTCTACAGAACTTTTACAATGTTTTATATGTTCACTCGCGGCTTGAACAGATGGAATTCTTGTTAAACATTTTCTACAGAATTCTTGTTTGCTATGTTTTTTTGTAGTATATGCTAACAGTCTACTCATTGTTCGTATCAATGTGTAATGCGGTAGCCCCGCTGGTGAAAACATCAGTAGTAAGTCCACATGACTTTTGGCCGGATCGCCTATTGTTGGGCTGTCTTTAGACACTCTAATAGGCACCAAATTTGTTTCCTCATCCCACGTGTATACATTAACAGTTATTGGTTTGTTTTGTTCTTCAAACTGATCAATGGAACCCACGCTAACAGGAAAGGATATTCCATTGAAGTTAAGATCATTGATGTAAGGCTCATAGTTAGATACTCTCTCTGCGTTTTTGCGGACGTAATGCAGCCTTGCAAGAACACACCACATAAAACATTTGTCGTCCGAATTCTTTATGTTTAGATCTGCTCTTTTTGCGACTAATGCTGGAGGTAGTGAAATGTAAGACCTACCAACAATCGGCTCATACTTAGCCTGTTTTAATCTGATCTCTATGACTTCGCCCTCTGACCAACCAGAGCCTCTCATTTTGGCTTCTTCAGCGGCCACATCAAACTGTGTAAGCAGTTGGTCTTCCCAACCAGGCGTTAAGTCATTACGAGAAAGAATAACCTGTTGTTTAGTTGAGACCCAGACTTCTAGATTTTCTTCATTTATTGTTATATAATCGATTAAAACAGCTAACTTTACTTTAACTGGAGGGTCTATTGTTAGTTTACCTGGAACTTGAGAAATAGCATGCACAACACTTGCCTGTACGTTTGTTGGATCAATGACTTCTAGATTAATATCGTTTAAAGCTTTTGACAAACGCTCTCCCTCGAGCATTCCTTCAAACAATTCGTCTGGTCCTTCATATGTCTTATCCATGTTGAGTTTCTTTTCTACCTCAAATATTTATTTAAATTAAAAAAAATTCTTAATCAGAATCAATATCAACGGTCTTTTTGTGCTTGGACTCATAAACTAAAGTATAAACGCCCTTTGATGTTGTTAATGTGAGCTGTTTAGAACAGAGTTTAATGTCTCGTTTACTTTTTTTAAACATTCCTTTTTTATCTGCTCGGTGTCTGGCTGTTGAGAAAAACTTGCCCTTGCCTTTTTTTGAAGATCAAACTTTTGTCTTTTATAGTCATCAAAATCGGCCTGTAAACGACTAAATTCTTCATCCGTGATGTTTGAGTCAACTATCGCTTTATTTATTGTCAGTTTAAACGTACTAAGTTTAGCTGTTATTAGTTGAACCATAGCTGTGTGCTTTTGGAGTTTAGTTTTTTAATTTTTTGCTAGCAGCACTTACAGCTAATGAACACAGGCCAAGAGCTAAAGACAAACCGCCTAGAGGTAAAGCTGCGGGTGCACCTATGCCTGTTGCTAAGAGACCAACACTTGTCCCCGCTGATAGACCACTCAAGCCGATGCTCCAGTATTAACATATGTAACAGCATTACAGGCAGCAGAATACCTTCGTTGGTTTTGCTGTATTTTGAAAGGTCCTGCTCTAGTTTTTGTTGCATTTGTGTAATGTTTGTTAATCTGAAGGTTTTTATGTCGGGGGTTTCTACTATCTCTTCTTTTGGCGACTCTGTAGGTACTTTTGGATAATGCTCAAGAGACATGATTTTTTAAAAAATTAAAAAATATTTTAGCATTCTATTTTTTTAAATCTGTTACCTTCAATATTCAGCTGCGAATCATGTATTAAAAACAAATGTACATTAAGCGGTTTATCGTCATCTTTTTCTTTGTCAATTTGAATGTTTATTACTTCACTAACAGCTCTCCCACTTCCATGTAACTCATTATCCTCTGTTGACCTTAGGTCAATCCATAAACCGTATTTTGTTGTTAAATAATCATCAAGTCTAACATCATGAAGGTGTAGATCTTTAGACGCAAGGTCTGCTGTTGGATTTTTAAGCTTCCCGCCTCCAAACAATTTTCTTATTTCATCAAAATGCTGATAAGGTCTAAGCCGCTAGCGTAGATTTGGTTAGGACTACCCTCAATTGTACATTGCACTTTCGTTATTTTAGGATTAATAAACTTTTCGGTTTGTCTTTTAAACGGTTCTTCATCTTCGCACAGCAATAAAATACCTTTGACTGATTTTACTGAGACACTAAAACTAAAATTCATATAGTGTCTGCCCTGCTTTTAGGATGTGTAGAATGGTGATCCACTCTTTCGTAATATATTGCTATTCTTGACTCATATCGTTGCTCAATCAGCCTTGCTAAATCAGGGTTGCTAACAACGTCAAACTCTAACGCGATGTCAGAAATACTGTACTTTGCTGCGGTGTCTACTTCAGATTTAATAACCCATTTGTATTCATTAAAAGTTAGTTCATATGACAATCTGTCTTTTAATGCTCTTTGAAAGTATGGCGCATGCGCACTTAACAACTCAAAATCCAAGGGGATGGAAAAGCGATTTCCATACGCATAACTTACAGCTTCATACTTTTCGCCGGGCTCAGCATCTTCAGCGCCTATTCTATGTTTTAGTGCTTCATTATTTTCGATTCCTTGAAAAGCAAGATCATTCCTTTCATTCTCGGTTAGCCATAGATCACAATAGGTTAAAAATATGTCTGCATTATGTAAAGAAAATATTTCTTTCCCCTCAAGTTTTATAGAAATTTTCTTAACGATTGCCCGTCCCAGATTCTGGACAACTGTCCTGTTTGGGTCTGTTGAATCGAGTTTTATTTTGAAAGTAAGTTGCGTAGAGCCTGGCACAATCACTTCATCTGCTCCTAGGTCTGGAAATCTGACAGTAAGAATTTGATCTGCATCAATAGTAGATGGATTATTTGGAACAATAATATTCTGTTTATTTCCCTTCACGCCCCAGGGCTCTTGCAGTCTTCTAAGCGGGTTAAGAATTGAACCATATGCTTGCGACATTTTTATAAAACAAAATAAAAAGTTAATTATTTAAAAACATGGCAGGAATTGAAGGTGAAGAAGATTATGATGTTTTTGATCCTGAAGACGACATGAGTGAAATGATTCCTTTGACACGGCTCCGCTCATTGCACTCATTGCGGCGTGAATTAACAGAAAGTAGGGATCCTGGAGACGACATGAGTGAAATGGATCCTTTGATACAGCATCGCTCAACGACCTGAATGTGGCATGAAATAACAGAACCTAAGGTCAGATCATTTTACCAAAGTTTAGGCCTAGAACCTCCCGAATTTATAGCCCCTGATGATTTTGAAGTAAAAGGTGGTCATTTGTATGTGAACAACGATCAAGGACAACGGTTCCGCTTACAGATAAACGAGACCCATCAAAGTTTGTAGGCATGAATACAATTAGACAAAGACTCAGAGTGGGTGAACGAAATCGCCTTGACCTTGTTAGACCGAAATTAAGGGCGAGCAGTTTCTAAACTTCAAACACACTGCAAGATCTCCCAACAGCTAACCAAATACAAAACATGGAACTTCAAGATTTAGTCAAACGGCGGGCGAAATAATAGAAGCAGAAACCAGTTTATCAGAAGAAACAGCATTAAAAACTGTACACGACTCACCGTACCCATGCGAGAAATAGCGGCCCTTGATCATGCTTTAAGAACAATTAGAGGCGAATTAACAAACAATTTAGCAAAACTGGGTGAACTAGATGAGCATATAAAAAGAGAAAAAGAAAAACTCGTTGAGGCTGATGACGCCAACTTAGGGCTGATATTAAAGAAAGAATAACCCAAAGACTAAAAGATCTTGAACAAGAGAGATCAGCAAGACTAGAAGTGCTGTCTACTAACCGAGAACAATTACGAACTAAAGTTAGCAGAATAAGAGAAACTATCCAAAGAATTTTATGTGAAGACACAACGCTAGCAGAACGAATACGAACACTGTTTAGAGAGCAGGGAGTCACATTAGCAAGCGTTATAACAGCTTTAGGATTTGCAATAAGTACACTGGTGATGGCTATTACAGGCGGTGGCGGTGCTGGCTGGTGCCTCCATCGCCATCACCTCCATCGCCGCCTGATAAATCGTGGGTAAAAAAACAACTTGATCATCTTGCAAGTTTATTAAAAAAATTAGCCGGTAAAGCTGTGGATGCTTTACCCGGAATATTAGGGGTGTTGTTAGCTGGCTTTTGTCTACTGCTGGCAAGTAGTTGGCTTTATGGCCGAGCACTATGACATATTTCTTAATAGTGGTTATATTAGTAAGATAAAGACAGTAATCCAAGGCCATTAATAAACAACAAGTGCTGTC
>JAFLJL010016048.1:27500-30449 GCA_018398815.1 Conus ventricosus | reverse complement strand
CTTCCTTCATTTCGTTGCCACAATTAGGTTGTAGGCCCGTCATTTACCTTTCTATATTCCAGTACTGGTGTTCCCAATGTTGTTGCCTGATCCAGCATTTTGAAACTAACTGCATGTATGGTCTTGGTGGAGGGTTGCAGTCAGCTAATTACAGGTATCACAGGAGCCACTGTACCGGTTGCTGCCTAACACCGCCTGTTACGTCCTGCACAATCCGCGAACCCTGTAATTAGGTCTGCGCACACGGTGTCTCGGTCAAGCCATACATGATTTCAAGATTTAAGCGGGATTTCCACTCTATGTTTGTTCAGTATGTTTGTTTGTAGATAATCGTTATTTTTTTGGGTTATTGAAGTCTTACTTGTCAGAAATCTGAAAAGTTTAGTAAATTAGTATTGAAAACGGATAATCCTACACAGTATGTATGTTTGTAAATAATCGTTATTTTTTTGGTTATTGAAGTCTTACTTGTCAGAGAACGTATAAATGCGGGTTCTAGGGTCAGCTGCCCGAAACTGGTTGAGGGCAGCTGAGCTAGAACCCGCATTTATACGTTCTCTAACCGGATTCCCCGATAATTGCACGATGTGTTTTTTATAAACAGAAAATGGACATACTTAAAGCTAAGCGGAAACTCAAGGGCACCAAAATCTTTGTAGGGGAGGACTTTTCCACAAGAGTGAGAGACATAAGAAGAAAGCTAACCCCTCATCTTAAACAGGCAAGAAGTGATGGGAAACGTGCCGCAATGATCCATGATCATCTCCTTGTGGACGGAACTCGTTACACGTTGGACTCGGTTGATCGTCTTGTGGTAATGAAATAGGGGTTAGGCCGGTCCTGTATTTATCCTTGTTTTTTGTCCGCTGCTGTGGAAGGAACGCATACTGAGTCGACGCCGGTGGCCTTGTCACAGCGCGACAGTGTCAGCGAGTTAGCGCCATGTGAGAACTGTGCGCCCGTGTTCTGTGACGAGGTTTCTGTGTCGCCGGTACACGTGAACAGCTCTGTAGACGATGTGTCATATGGAAATGTGTGTGGATCGACCTCGTCAGTGATGAATAATGAGTTTGATGATGCTAATGTATGTAATAAAACGAAACCCTTTTCTTTCCTTCATTGGAACGTTAATGGACTTCTCACAAAAATACATGATCATGATTTTGTTTCGTATGTTTGTTCCTTTGATTTTGTTTGTTTAGTTGAGACGTTTGTAGAAGATTTTCAGGTGCCTATTTTTAAAGGGTACATATTGTTCTGTAAGCCTGTTGTTAAACTGTCGACACACGGAAGACGTTCGGGTGGAATTATAGTTTGATAAAAAGTGAGCTGTGTTCTTTTGTCAAACCTATATGTGTGGAGTCTCATCTTTTTTATGCTTTTGTGTTGGATAAATGTCTTTTCCCGGCATTGAAAGACACATTATGTATGTTGTGCTTATATCCCGCCAGAGAACTTACCATATTATGTGCATTTTGATTATGAAAATGGTGTTTCTTTATTGGAAGATTTTTTATGTGATTGTTTGCTTTATAATAAAGAACATGATATTTACATAGTAATTAATGGAGATTTAAATAGCAGAACCTCAAATTATATCTTGTGACTTAGAATCCGATGTGTGTGATTTTGTTAATCAACATTTGAGTGGGCCTTTGAACCTGAACAGAAATTCTGAAGACCGTGTGATTAATATTATGGCAAAATGTTACTTAACATGTGCACTGTTTTTGACCTGTGTATTTTGAACGGTATGTGTGTGGATGACCTTCAAGGTCATTACACGTACATAGCTGATAATGGTAACAGTGTAGATGATTATTTTTTACTGTCGTATGATTTGTATTCAAGAGTGTCTGATAGCATCAGAATGAATGTGTCCGATAGAATTGAATCTGACCATTTGTCTTTGGAATATATATTCACTTTCCTATGAATAATGAGATTTGTGTTCAGGATGATGTTCAAATTCTCGAAAAGTTTGTATGGGACGAAACCCATAGCAATGTGTTCAGAGACAACATCTGTTCAAACGATATAAGATAAGATAAGATAAGATAAGAAACACTTTATTATCTCATCATGAGAAATTTGGTCCAGGTGCATTTCACACAAAAACACAGCAATAAAAACCGACCAAACACAAAGCAAAAAAAAAAAAAAAAAAAAAAAAAAAAAAATTATCCACATCACAGAACACAATCATTTCATAAACTCATTGCACATTATATTATACATAACATCATTTATATTGCACATTCATACACAGTCACATCATTTACATTGTATATTATCAAGAGAGAAAAAAAATCACAATAAAAATGCTTATAAATGTAAATTTAACGATTAAATCAAACAAATTTGTGTATAAATGATATTATATGACACATTTACAGCCCCACAAATACACCCATGCACATACACAAGTTTGCACAAACATCCCCACACTCACAGACAGGTATCCATCCACCCCTGCTCACCACACACAGTGCACGCCTCGCGCGCGCACACATGCATACACAAACATACACTCACATGTGCACACGCATGCGCACACAAACATGCACATGCGCACTCTCACCTAATACAAATTCAGAATTCATAGGTTTGAAATGGCGATCAGTTTAATAGATATAAATAATCAACGAAGCACTTGAGGTTTTTAATCATTGTATAAAAGATGCAGCAGACTTTATGAAGAAACAAATATACATTGGTAGGTACGTGAAAGATGACGACTGGTATGATAAAGAATGTCGTGCAGAAAAGAAAACTGTACGTAATTTGTTGACGAAATTTAAGCGTACTTTGTCTTCACCTGATCGCACTTCTTTATGTATAGCAAGACGTGGATATAAACATTTGTTAAAGAGAAAAGAGAAGCAATTTAATGAGACTCTATTAACTGACTTATTACGATCTGTAAATAATCAAAAAGATTTTTGGGAA
>JAFLJL010016048.1:5000-15000 GCA_018398815.1 Conus ventricosus | reverse complement strand
TTGTGTGTGTGTGTGGTGGTGGTGTGTGTGTTGTGTGTAGCGTGCGTAATTTTGTGTGTGTTGTGATGGTGTGGTTGTTGGAAGTGTGTTTTTATGTGTTGATTGTTTTCGGAATGAGCATGATATTACGCTCAATTTGGATTCATGTGTCGTGTTTGTGATTGTATTTTGTGTCTGACGCTGGTTCAGGGCAAGTGTTGTGTTGTCCTTTTTAAGTGTTCCTCTCCGTTCTCGTTTCTCTGCTCTGCGTGCGTCTGTGCTCCGCGCGCGCCGCCGCTGCGTCGTGTGTGTTTGTTTGTGTTGCTGTGTTGTGTTGTGTGTGACTCGTGTGTGTGTTGTGTGGTGTCGTGATGTGTGTGCTGTGTGGTGAAGACGACAATCGATAATATTATTGCTGAATATGGTTGTGACATGGTGATGATTTTGGAAGTGCTCATTTTATTAATGTTACTGCATTGAATTCATCCACACAGGCAACAAGTCGAGCCATGATATTACGTCAATTATCTGGATTCATGTCAGATGGTTTATGTTACCATTAGTATTTTGCTTCTATAAAACACTGTTAAGAGGACAAAGTCTTTTTGTTTTTCCTTTTTTATATTTCCCTCTCCCACTGTCTCTCTGTTTCTCTGTCTCTCTGTCTCTGTCTCTGCCTCTCTCTCTCTCTCTTTTCTCTCTCTCTCTCTCTCTCTCTCTCTCTCACTCTCTCTCACTCTCTCACACACACATACATACACTCACGCATGCACGCATGCACACACCCACCCACACACACACACACACACACACACACACACACACACACACACACACACACACACACACACACACACACACACACACACACACATACGCACACACCACACGCGCACACACACACACACACACACACACACACACACACACACACACACACACACACACACACACACACACACACACACACACACACACACACACATCCAACACACACACACACACACACACACACACACACACACACACACACACACACACACACACACACACACACACACACACACACACACACACACACCACTTAAAGAGAGAGAGACGACAGACAGACAGACAGACAGACAAGCCAACAAAGACAGAGAGAGAGAGAGAGAGAGAGAGAGAGAGAGAGAGGAGAGAGAGAGAGAGAGAGAGAGAGAGACAATTTGACAATGACAATGACATCTTTAATGACAATAGCCTGATTAGCTCTAATGCCATGGAAGTGCAAAATTACAGAAAATACTGCAAATATGGCATATAATGCATCACACCAAGTAAATCAACTATATCACAACCACTATGTGTCCGAAATTGGTCAACGTCGAATAATGAAACAAAAACGACAAACATAATGAAACATATATCTAAGGACAGTACACATTTTAAGAGGAAAGCCTAATTCCACACAGGGCTAGTATTTCCCACCCTATGTGTTCGATCAACCGACAAAAATACAAATACATAAATGATGACAACATGGATATCGCTTATATCTTAAGTGAGTCGTAAAACCTAATAACGTAAAATCATCTTAGATTAGGCCTAATTCAAAATAGAAAGTGAGAGAGAGAGAGAGAGAGAGAGAGAGAGAGAGAGAGAGAGAGAGAGAGAGAGAGATGAAGGAAGGGAGAGGCTATCCTCTCCAAAAATTCCAAGTTACGACCTCTTACTTCCGTTTCTATGAACTTTCCCTGCTCAAGTCATTTTCTTTATATCATGGTCGGCTACAGAGAGCATTGAGGCAAACCAGTGCTTTCGTAGCCTTCAAATACGTCATTGAAATGAAAGCAATAAGAAAAAAAGAGGGCAACAGACCAAAGAAGTACAACAAGAGAGAGAAATAAGAAAACAAATTGACAGGAGAAAACCTGAGCAATAAACAAAACCAATTTCACACAGGGGCAGTTGCTGATTATATAGCGACATTTTCAGACAGACTGGGAACCACTCTGCCTGGGAATCACTCCGTGTGTGATCTGAAGGCGGTGTCCTGTCTGTCCACAAACCTCCCCGATGGAAATCAGGTGCACTGTCGCTATCTCTTTTTTAATTGAGAGAATATTCATGTGTGTGTGTGTGTGTGTGTGTGTGTGTGTGTGTGTGTGTGTGTGTGTGTGTGTGTGTGTGTGTGTGTGTGTGTGTGTGTGTGAGAGAGAGAGAGAGAAAGAGAGAGAGTGTGTGTGTGTGTGTGTGTGTGTGTGTGTGTGTGTGTGTGTGTGTGTGTGTGTGTGTGTGTGTGTGTGTGTGTGTGTGTGTGTGTGTGTGTGTGTGTGTGTGTGTGTTGGATGTGTGTGTGTGTGTGTGTATGTGTGTGTGTGTGTGTGTGTGTGTGTGTGTGTGTGTGTGTGTGAGAGAGAGAGAGAGAGAGAGAGAGAGAGAAAGAGATAGAGAGAGAGAGAGTGCGGTGTGTGTGTGTGTGTGTGTGTGTGTGTGTGTGTGTGTGTGTGTGTGTGTGTGTGAGAGAGAGAAGAGAGAGAGAGAGAGAGAGAGAAGAGAGAGAGAGAGAGAGAGAGACGGGTAGTTGCCAAGTACACACCTTCTCGCCCCACCCTGTCTCATTCGCTCTTTGCTTCTGCTCGCCTACCCAAAGAATGATAGTCCACCCACTCCCCTTCCCCTCTCTTTACCGCCCTTCTGTGTGATTCACAGCTGTCTTCAGCGAGCGGTTATTAAGGTGTGACTCGGGACCTTATTTTTTTCCCCACAGTTGCGGACTGAGACCTCGTAAACATTTCCATTGAATCATAGAATATTTGTATATCGGTTGATCTTGGAGAGGGTGATGGTGGGGTGGGGGGAGGTGGGGGGTGGGGTGGGGGGCAGTGGATAAATGTGGAGATCTGGGGTGAGGAGGAGGAGTTTAGGAGCTGGGAGAGAGAGAGAGAGAGAGAGAGAGAGAGAGAGAGAGAGAGAGAGAGAGAGAGAGAGAGAGAGAGAGAGAGAGAGAGGGGGGGGGGGAGGGAGCGATGTTGTTAGGAAACATTTGCTTTCCGACTTTTTGGCCATTACAGATAGCTTGAGTCTTCATTTGTGTCGGGGATTATCACAGAATTATGAACGGAAACTGAATGAGAGATGGAATGTTGGTGGGTTTTTCGTAAATTATTGTATTTTGTGTTATCTATTTAATGAGAGAGAGAGAGAGAGAGAGAGAGAGGAGAGAGAGAGAGAGAGGAGAGAGAGAGAGAGAGAGAGAGAGAGACAGACGGACAGACAAACAGACAGACAAACAAACAGACACACAAACAGACAAACAAACAGACAAACAGACAGACAGACAGATAGACAGATAGACAGACAGAGACAGAGACAGCAGCAACACAAGACAGACAGGCGGGTAGTTGTCAGTTACACACCCTTTCGCCCCATCCTTCCTCATCCACTCTTTTTCACCCTCTCCCTCACCCCAATCTCCTCGTCCATCCACTCTTTTTCCTCTGTCTTAATTCCTCCAATGCACGGCCATCTTCAGCGATCTTTTCATGATCTGCCCACTCCTCTCCAACTCCTTGTGTCTTCATTTTGCCAATGCACGGCCATCTTCAGCGATCTTTTCATAATCCGCCCACTCCTCTCCAATTCCTTGAGTCTTCATTTTCCAATGCACGGCCATCTTCAGCGATCTGTTCATAATCTGCCCACTCCTCTCCAACCCCTTGTGTCGTCATGCTGCCAGTGCACCGCCATCTTCAGCCAGTTGTTGAGGAAGGAAGCGTGGCCTGATTTTCTCCCGAAAGTTACAGAGTGAAATCCCGCAAACATGTCCTTCCAATCAGAGACTATTTTCTGTGTAGACTCTTTTCGGGGAGGGCGGAGCAAGGGGTGGGGGGTTAGAGCGGCCAGTGGATAGTTATAAATGTGTGTGTGGGGGGGGGGGGGAAGAGGAGGAAGCAGGGGGGAAGCCGTGTGATTGAAAAACATGTCCTTTCTGACTTCCCCTTCAAGATACCATACATCTTCATTTGCGTCGAGGATTATCACAGGATTATGGACGGCTGAATGAAAGATGAGATTTTAGCTTTCTTATTTTAAAAAATATCATATTCTTTTGTTGATCCGAGAGAGAGAGAGAGAGAGAGAGGGGGGGGGGAGTGAGAGAGAGAGAGAGAGAGACACTGACACTGGTTTAATTGTGAAGGCCACCGTTCCATGAGAGAGAGAGAGAGAGAGAGAGAGAGGAGAGAGAGAGAGAGAGAGAGAGAGAGAGAGGGAGAGAGAGAGGGAGAGGGGGGGAGTGAGAGAGAGAGAGAGACACTGACACTGGTTTAATTGTGAAGGCCACCGTTCCATGAGAAGAGAGAGAGAGAGAGAGAGAGAGAGAGAGAGAGAGAGAGAGAGAGAGAGAGAGAGAACGAGAGAGAGAGAGAGAGAGAGAGAGAGAGAGAGAGAGAGAGAGAGAGAGAGAGAAAGACAGACAGGCAGACAGGCAAACAAACAGACAGACAGAGACAGAGATAGAGAAAGAGAGAGAGACAGACAGAGACAGAGGTGTTCTCCTCTCCGAATTTCCTTCCTACGTACCCTTCCTTGTTTCTACAACAGATTGAATCCGATTCCATGACTTTTCCCTCCTAAATCTCAAGTCATCTTCGCACATCCCAGCCGACTGTGACGACATGGGGTTCTGCCAGTGCTACCTTGAGCCCTCAAGCCTTTCATCGTGATGAAAGTAAAGAGGAAATGAGGAAGACATTAAAAACGTATTTCAAAAAAAAAAGAAGAAAAGAAAAAAAAAGAGAAAAAAAAGAAGGAGAGATTGGCAGCAAACAATGTATTAGCCATAAACCAACCAATTTCAACACATGGCCAGTGGCTGATTATTTAGCGACATTTTCAGGCAGACAGGGAACCACTCTGTGTTTGATGTGTTGGGGTGGTCCAGTATATAAGCTTCTCCGCTGGAAATCATGTTGCACTGTCGGCAATGAAAGACATGGTGTTCCTTTTTTGTTGTTACATTAGGGACACATACGTTTGCATATGAGAGAGAAAGAGAGAGAGGGAGGGAGAGAGAGAGAGAAAGAGAGAGAGAGAGAGAGAGAGAGAGAGAGAGAGAGAGAGAGAGAGAACATAAGACAGGAAGACCGACAGTTGTCAGTTATGTACCCTTTCGCCCCTCCCCCCCCCCCTCCCCCTCCTTCCTCATATGCTCCTTCCTCTTCTCTTTCTCACTAACCAAGTCATATTCCGCCCACCACTCCTCTCCGTTTCCCTGTGTCTTAACGCTGCCAGTGCACAGAGATCTTCCCTCTCCGTTTCCCCGTGTCTTAATGCTGCCAATGCACAGAGATCTTCACCGTTTCCCTGTGTCTTAATGCTGCCAATGCACAGAGATCTTCCCTCTCCGTTTCCCTGTGTCTTAATGCTGCCAATGCACAGAGATCTTCACGTTTCCCTGTGTCTTAATGCTGCCAGTGCACAGAGATCTTCCCTCTCCGTTTCCCCGTGTCTTAACGCTGCCAATGCACAGAGATCTTCACCGTTTCCCTGTGTCTTAACGCTACCAGTGCACAGAGATCTTCCCTCTCCGTTTCCCCGTGTCTTAATGCTACCAATGCACAGAGATCTTCACCGTTTCCCTGTGTCTTAATGCTGCCAGTGCACAGAGATCTTCACCGTTTCCTTGTGTCTTAATGCTGCCAATGCACAGAGATCTTCCCTCCCCGTTTCCCTGTGTCTTAATGCTGCCATTGCACAGAGATCTTCCCTCTCCGTTTCCCTGTGTCTTAATGCTGCCAATGCACAGAGATCTTCACCGTTTCCCTGTGTCTTAATGCTGCCAATGCACAGAGATCTTCCCTCCCCGTTTCCCCGTGTCTTAATGCTGCCATTGCACAGAGATCTTCCCTCCCCGTTTCCCTGTGTCTTAATGCTGCCATTGCACAGAGATCTTCCCCCCCCGTTTCCCTGTGTCTTAATGCTGCCAATGCACAGAGATCTTCCTCCCCGTTTCCCTGTGTCTTAATGCTGCCATTGCACAGAGATCTTACCTCCCCGTTTCCCCGTGTCTTAATGCTGCCATTGCACAGAGATCTTCCCTCCCCGTTTCCCTGTGTCTTAATGCTGCCATTGCACAGAGATCTTCCCTCCCCGTTTCCCTGTGTCTTAATGCTGCCAATGCACAGAGATCTTCCCTCCCCGTTTCCCTGTGTCTTAACGCTGCCAGTGCACAGAGATCTTCCCTCTCCGTTTCCCCGTGTCTTAATGCTGCCAATGCACAGAGATCTTCACCGTTTCCCTGTGTCTTAATGCTGCCAATGCACAGAGATCTTCCCTCCCCGTTCCCTGTGTCTTAATGCTGCCATTGCACAGAGGTCTTCCCTCTCCGTTTCCCTGTGTCTTAATGCTGCCAATGCACAGAGATCTTCACCGTTTCCCTGTGTCTTAATGCTGCCAGTGCACAGAGATCTTCCCTCCCCGTTTCCCTGTGTCTTAATGCTGCCAATGCACAGAGATCTTTCCTCCCCGTTTCCCCTGTGTCTTAATGCTGCCATTGCACAGAGATCTTCCCTCCCCGTTTCCCTGTGTCTTAATGCTGCCATTGCACAGAGATCGTTCCTCTCCGTTTCCCTGTGTCTTAACCAGCCAATGCACAGAGATCTTCACCGTTTCCTTGTGTCTTAATGCTGCCATTGCACAGAGATCTTCCCTCTCCGTTTCCCTGTGTCTTAATGCTGCCAATGCACAGAGATCTTCCCTCTCCGTTTCCCTGTGTCTTAATGCTGCCAATGCACAGTGATCTTCCCTCCCCGTTTCCCTGTGTCTTAATGCTGCCAATGCACACAGATCTTCACGGTTTCCCTGTGTCTTAATGCTGCCAATGCACACAGATCTTCACCGTTTCCCCGTGTCTTAATGCTGCCAATGCACAGAGATCTTCCCTCTCCGTTTCCCTGTGTCTTAACGCTGCCAATGCACACAGATCTTCACCGTTTCCCTGTGTCTTAATGCTGCCAATACACAGAGATCTTCCCTCTCCGTTTCCCCGTGTCTTAATGCTGCCAATGCACAGAGATCTTCCCTCTCCGTTTCCCTGTGTCTTAATGCTGCCAATGCACACAGTTCTTCACCGTTTCCTGTGTCTTAATGCTGCCAATGCACAGAGATCTTCCCTCTCCGTTTCCCTGTGTCTTAACGCTGCCAATGCACTCAGATCTTCACCGTTTCCCTGTGTCTTAATGCTGCCAATGCACAGAGATCTTCCCTCTCCGTTCCCCGTGTCTTAATGCTGCCAATGCACAGAGATCTTCCCTCTCCGTTTCCCTGTGTCTTAATGCTGCCAATACACACAGATCTTCAGCGTTTCCCTGTGTCTTAATGCTGCCAATGCACAGAGATCTTCCCTCTCGTTTCCCTGTGTCTTAATGCTGCCAATGCACAGAGATCTTCCCTCTCCGTTTCCATGTGTCTTAATGCTGCCAATGCACAGAGATCTTCCGTCTCCGTTTCCCTGTGTCTTAATGCTGCCAATGCACAGAGATCTTCCCTCTCCGTTTCCCTGTGTCTTAATGCTGCCAATGCACACGGATCTTCACCGTTTCCCTGTGTCTTAATGCTGCCAATGCACAGAGATCTTCCCTCCCCGTTTCCCTGTGTCTTAATGCTGCCAATGCACAGAGATCTTTACCGTTTCCCTGTGTCTTAATGCTGCCAATGCACAGAGATCTTCCCTCTCCGTTTCCCTGTGTCTTAATGCTGCCAATGCACAGAGATCTTCCCTCTCCGTTTCCCTGTGTCTTAATGCTGCCAATGCACAGAGATCGTCACCGTTTCCCTGTGTCTTAATGCTGCCAATGCACAGAGATCTTCCCTCCCCGTTTCCCTGTGTCTTAATGCTGCCAATGCACAGAGATATTCCCTCTCCGTTTCCCTGTGTCTTAATGCTGCCAATGCACAGAGATCTTCCCTCTCCGTTTCCCTGTGTCTTAATGCTGCCAATGCACAGAGATCTTCCCTCCCCGTGTCCCTGTGTCTTAATGCTGCCAATGCACAGAGATCTTCCCTCTCCGTTTCCCTGTGTCTTAATGCTGCCAATGCACAGAGATCTTCCCTCCCCGTTTCCCTGTGTCTTAATGCTGCCAATGCACAGAGATCTTCCCTCTCCGTTTCCCTGTGTCTTAATGCTGCCAATGCACACAGATCTTCACCGTTTCCCTGTGTCTTAATGCTGCCAATGCACAGAGATCTTCCTCTCCGTTTCCCTGTGTCTTAATGCTGCCAATGCACAGAGATCTTCCGTCTCCGTTTCCATGTGTCTTAACGCTGCCAGTGCACAGAGATCTTTCCTCTCCGTTTCCCTGTGTCTTAATGCTGCCAATGCACAGAGATCTTCCCTCCCCGTTTCCCTGTGTCTTAATGCTGCCAATGCACACAGATCTTCAGTGACCTTTCGAGGAAGGACATAGAGCCCTATTCTCTCCCCACAGTCGCTAGGTGAAATCCCACAAACAGGTCATTCCTATCAGATAATATTTCTTTTTTTTAAAGGTTCTTCTTGGCGTGGAGTTCGATGGAGTTGGTGGGGGGTCAGTGGACAGATGGGGGGAGGGGGGGTGCTGGGGTAAGGTTGGACGATCTAGGAGACGGGAGAGGGGAGGGAGGAGGGGGGAGTCATGTTTTTAGAAAACAATTCCTTTCCGACTTCTTGCCCTTCAAGATAAGTTGAATCTTCATTTGCATCGAGGATTATCACAGAATCATGGACAGAAAGAGCTGAATGAGATGGGATTGTACTTTTCTTTCTTTCTTTCTTTCTTTCTTTCTTTCTTTTTCAGAAATGTTCAATTGTTTTAGAGAGAGAGAGAGAGAGAGAGAGAGAGAGAGGAGAGAGAGAGAGAGAGAGGAGAGAGAGAGAGAGAGAGAGAGAGAGAGAGATGTTCTCTCCAGATTTCCTAGTTACGTACTCTTCCGTCTTTTCCACAACCAACTGAATCCGATTCCATGAACTTTCGGTCCTAAGTCTCAAGTCATCTTCACCTTGGCGGTCAGCCGGTGCTGCCTTAGCCCTCAGGCCGTTCATCGTTACGAAAGTAAAATGAAAAAGCGGAAAACATGAAAGAAGTATGAAAGAGAGAAATGAGGACAGATTGACACGGGAAAACCTCAGCAATAAACCAGCCAGTTTCACACATGGGCAGTGGTTGATTAGATAGCGACTATTTTCAGACAGACAGGGAACCACTCCGTGTTTAATCTGATGGGCTGGTCCTGTCCACACGCTTCTCTGCTGGAATCCTGTGCACTGTCGGCAATGACGGTGCCAGATCTTCCTTTTTTATGATATAATTTGCATGTGTGTGTGTGTGTGTGTGTGTGTGTGTGTGTGTGAGAGAGAGAGAGAGAGAGAGAGAGAGAGAGAGAGAGAGAGAGAGAGAGAGAGAGAGAGAGAGAGAGAGAGAGAGAGACAATGACAATGACAATGAATACAGATTAATGTCATCAGCAAAACCTGCTATTTGACATGGGGAGCACTGCTTGAACAAAATTAAGAAAAATCAAAATTAAAGAGAATCAGAAAGCAAATAGAAATTCGTAAACACCATAAATAGCAAGCGACCAGCAGGCCTAGTCAATCAGTTGAGAGGACAACAGGATTTAACAAGAAAGAACATTAATTCGACTTAAGTATTGAAAAGCTTCCTTTTTCGAAGGATATTTGCTTCTGCAATAAATTTAGCAATAGATTTTAAATTGTTTTCACTATCACTCTGTAACAGAGTGACAAAGTCACGTTCTTTTGCTAATACTGATTTAAAGACATCGCATTTTCCCAGTACCTTTTCATACACCTCACACTGAAAGAAAAAGTGAAATTCATCTTCTATATTTTTTTTTTTTACAAATTGGACAGAGAGAGAGAGAGAGAGAGAGAGAGAGAGAGAGAGAGAGAGAGAGAGAGAGAGAGAGAGAGAGAGGAGAGAGAGAGAGAGCAACACAAGGCAGAAACACGAGTAGTTGTCAATTATATATAATGAATACT
>JAFLJL010016046.1:0-40620 GCA_018398815.1 Conus ventricosus | reverse complement strand
AAAATAGGCACCACTGAACATATTAAAGAGACATAGCAGCAGTGCAGAGTCTCTTGTGGTGGGTTGTCTCAAGAATACAAACACGCACGCGCGCGCGCATGTACACACGCACACAAGCAAACAGACACACACGCACACGCACACGCACTCACACTTGCGCGCGGACTGCCGGAGCCAGGGTTCTGGTGGGGTGGGGCCAGGCTGTAGATGGGGACAAGGGGTCGGAATGAGCGGCTTGGGTACAAGGCCACTGAGGTGACACAGAAGATGGGACAGCATTACAAAAAATTAAAACTTAGGTAACCGAGGCACTACTCTACACCCATACACACATGCACATGCCATACTCCTTTTGTCTCCCTTTTTATGGCATCCTTCTAACCTGAATTATGTTCCAACACAACTCGTTTCACACACACACACACACACACACACACACACACACACACACACACACACACACACAACACAAACACTTGCGCGCGTGCGCGCGGACTGCTGGAGCCAGGGTTCTGGTGGGTGGGCCCAGGCTGTAGATGTGGACAAGGGTCGGAATGAGCGGCTTGGGTACAAGGCCACTGAGGTGGCACAAAAGATGGGACAGCATTACAAAAAATTAAAACTTAGGTAACCGAGGCACTACTCTACTTCTAACCTGAATTATGTTCCAACACAACTCGTTTCACACACACACACACACGCACACACACACACACACACACACACACACACACACACACACACACACACACACACACTCACGCACACACGCCATTACATTTTCCATCCAAAAAGCTGAAAATTGTTTTACATGACGTCTTTAGTCAAGCAGCTAAATGTTTGAGCTTCTGAACACCTATGTCCACCGATTGGAACAGGCTATCAGCCTTTATGAAAACGTCATGTTGGGATTGTCTGGCTGTGACTGATTGTGCTCGTTTCCCACAAACACAAACAACTTCAATGCCAATTCGTTCTGACTTAATCCCATTTTGACAGTTGCTTCCACGGAAACCATGGAACGACATAAAAAATAAATTCAAAGCCGCTTCAAACACTCCAGTGATTTCATCATGTTGTCGCCAGGGGAGAGTGAGATCAAATCAGACATTTTATGTAGCAAGAAAGTATTTGACGTCATGAAGACAAACAGGATCGTTGAATCGGTCCACTGTGTCGTTTCTTCGTTAATGGTTGCTTGAAATCGAATAGATTTGGTTTCTGTTTCTAAGCGACTTGTTATAGTAAACATCGAGAACACCTGTTTTCCTTACTGATGATGAAGCAAAGCAATTAATACAGAGTAGATTCTGGTATTTAGCTATAGTTTTGTAAGCGCTGCAATATTTTATGGTCAGTTGTTTTTATGATTGTTTCAATAGTAAATTGTGGAATGCGCCAATATCTCAGATTTAAGAATGTACTTCACAAACTAGAAGACAAAAGAAAGTTCCTAATGTTCATTCTTGAAAATGGATCAACGAAGTCAAGGTCTGACCAGTGCGCTGGGCTAATGCGTAGATCAGGCGTAGCGACGAGATCTACTTCTTCAATTTTCTCATCTTTGTCATTAATTAACTTATCCATCAGCTTTAAATCATGCGCAGTGTGGTCTCAAACCTTTGTGGATGCGGTGTCGGGACACCTTGATGAAGCTGGAACTGAAAGCTTGGTGGTAATGAGTTTTTTTCTTTGTTTTTTGATTGTTTGTTTGATTGTTTTCTTATTTTTACAAGTCCTGTATTATGTGTTGTCTCAAGTACTTGTTCATGACACACACGTACGTAATTGTATAACGCTGATTTCCACATTTTTATCTGGCAGCAAGTTTTAGGAGTCTGGCACCAAGGTTTTCATAATGACTATTTCTTTCCGGGCATCATAGTGACTGTTTTTCTCGGTTACTCCTGAAGAAAAGAAAGAAGGAAAGAAACAGAAACCAGATCCTGGATTACGAGGGCCACCCCACAAGTTCTCGGATGCGCAGAAACCACTGAGGTCATAATTTCAATTTTTATATCATCATAATAGCTATGACACAAAAAATAATAAAAATCGTCAGAGCCAAATTTGTTCTAGACGGCAAAATGGATGGCAAGAGGGACGGTTTTCAAAGTGTTGCAGAGAGCCTGTCTTGGAGAGATTTTCGTGCCATGATTTATTATGACTATCTTCAAAGGAAGTCTTTCAAGGAAAGTTTTATAAGTTTGACAAACTGTTTTGGCGACAAGGCTCCATCATTATCCACAGTCCATAGGTGGTTCGAAGAATTTCAGTTTGGTACGATGTCGTTGGAAGATCGTGACCGTTGTGGACGTCCAGTTTCAGTTACTACCGACGGGAACGTGAGCACAGTGAAGGCCATGATTACAGAAAATCCTCGAATCACGAAGGATGAACTCAAGGATACTCTAAACCTTTCATCAGGAAGCTTATACCGCATTCTTCGGCACAATCTCTCTGTACGGAAGCGTTGCGCCCGTTGGGTGCCCCACCAACTGACTGGGGAGCAGATGAGGGCTGGGGGTATGTCAAACATAGAGACAGCATCCTCACAGGAAAAGACACGCCTGTGGCAAACCATTTCAATTCGGACCATCACCATCTTTCCCACATCAGAGTAGCAGCCCTTTGGAGAAATGGTCGTCAAGAAGGGAACTACAGAAAATACATGGAAAGCCAGTTAATACAGCGCCTTGGCACCTTGAGCCCACATGGGCTCAATGTCAGGGAATGAACCATCAGCCCTCCTCTTTCTCCCCTTTCTCCCCCCCCCCCCTCCTTTCTCTCCCCCCCCCCCCCCCTTTTTCCCCCCCTGCCCCCTCCCTTCTTCTTCCCCCCTTCCCCCCCTCCCTCCCCCTTCCTTTGCTGTCCATTAACACTCCTCATTTCTATTGTGAATTATGATCACCCCTACACTCAATATTGCCCACCACTCCCACCTCGGCCCTTTCCACCCCTTCAAACCATGAACTGTGTTCATTGACCCAAGTCAACCATCATCAGCTGTCATTCCCTGTTGAAGTGTCTACGACACGAAACGTTGGACATCCCCTCTCCAGGTACTCCTTTTGCCACCTTTTCCCTTTATTTACCTTGTCACAGTCGACATAACTAAATGAACAACAAACAACTTCTTCTGAGGCTATACAAAAATCACGATTGAAGACAGTGTCGGCTTCTTTTTTAGCTGCGGCTGCTTTCTGTTCTTCAGCAGTTCTGAGTTTACCAGCTTCATCTCGTTTCTGCTTCCTCTTCTCTCTCTCCACCTGAACACTGGTTTGGGGCCTCGTCCATGGAAATACACTAGGGACAGGATTCCTTTTCAGTCTGTTCCTCTGCCGTAAGGTACCTGAAAAATATATATTTATCTTATTTAGTCTCTAAAATAAAATGAGGTCATTGTAATTTGCAGTCCACATTCTTAAAGTTCATTGTAATTTGTAGTACATGTGTGGACCTATGTCCTAAAAGTAACTAGTAGTATTTTTACTGGAAGTACAAATCACTCATGCCACACATACATACATGTACAAATGCACACAGAGAAATACTTACAAACACACAGCACTGTCTACTGTTTTTTTACTATAAGTATAGCAGATCTGGTTTTGTTCTTTTGTGAGAAAAGCTGCAAATATGTACATTGTATGAACAGGAAAATCACAAGAAAAATGTTTCTTACACACACACACACGTACACACACATCTTTGTATGCAAATGCACAATACCACAGTGAACAGTATTTATCAAGCTGATCAAAATTATAATCGGTAGTACAAAATAAATTGTTCATATTATAGCAAACGCAATCCATAAATTTCAAGAAGTTCAGAGAATAAAAATCTATGTTCTTGTTTGGTCATATTTATAAAGCATGATCAAATTTCATGAGATCACTTAGGTTTCTTGATAAGTTAAACCCTTCCTCTTTCTGCACTGTTGAGACTGTATTTTTCTTTTCTGAATCAATCACAGACATTTAAGTGAAAAAGTACTTTTGGGTATGTTGCTTTGGTAAGTTTTGGGAACCTTATGCATTCTTGAAATTTAATCTTTACCTTATAAGATCTTTAATGGCTATGATGATATTGACATTGAGACATTCTTTTCTGTTGCACAAACTTCGAGTACTAGAAACTCTGAAGGAAAGATTTTTATAAAGCACTGTAACACTAATCAACGTAAATTTTCATTTTCTTATAGAGTTGCTAACCACTGGAATGAAATACCTACTACCATTAAATTTGCATCTGATATTAATACTTTCAAGAATTTTCTAGATAATGATTCAAAATTTAGAGAATTGTTTCATGACTATGATGGATTGCAATGAAGATATTAATTGTAGCATGCCATATGACCCAAAAAAGTGAAGAAATTTAGAGGGGACACATGATAGACCGCGAGGTCTAGGCTAATGAAGCCAGTCCCTACTACTACTAGCCTACTACTACTACTACTACTTACCAATGAATGTAGCTCATATAACTATTAAATGTACTCCTTTCACTCATCTTCAAACAGTAACGTTATTTTTAGACTCGTTTACAGATCTAGTTTTTGCCAACTGAAACTGCAGCTCAATACTTATGCATACTGACTTTTGGTAAAATGACACCTTATCAAACTGTTGAGGAGAATGTTTGGAGAAATGGTGATGGGTGTGGAGACTGACATGTGTCAGACCGACTAAACATTGGCATCCAAGCAGAAGAATCAAGAAGAAACAGTTAACAACTGGATTTCTATTGATCTGTGTGTAGAATTAATCAAATTCTTTTAGAAACCTACACCCTTGATCCAGATCGTAGATCAAGTATCACACTCAGTCTGCAAGGGGAATGAGAAAAGCCTCAGGAGAGAGAGAGAGAGGAGAGAGAGAGAGAGAGAGAGAGAGAGAGAGAGAGAGAGAGAGAGAGAGAGAGAGAGAGAAGAGACAAGACAAGAAGACAAAATTCTTTATTTACGAGGATAATAGATAAGCACTGATGTGCTTTTTTACATCCAGTCCTCGCCCTGTGTAGGGTCAACAATATAAAATAAAAGGTAACAAAGGAAGCATACAAAAGTGACTAGAACTACAATACAATACGGGATTAAAATTTAAAAAGGGAAAAAGAAAAAGAGAGAGAGAGAGAGAGAGAGAGAGAGAGAGAGAGAGAGAGAGAGAGAGAGAGAGAGACGCAGGAGCGAAGGGAGTGCGGGGTAAGCCTGCAGAGAGACAAAATTCTTTATTTTCGAGGATAATAGATAAGCACTAACGTGCTTTTTTACATCCAGTCCTCGCCCTGAGTAGGGACTACAACATGCAGTGAAATCAATTAATGTAAGAAATCAAAGAAGCAAGCAAAGCGGTCATGTAATCATAGAGGAACATCAAATGAAAATAGAAGATAAATGAAAACAAAACAAAAAATAAGAATAACAATAAACAAAACAACAACAAAAAATGATAATAACAAAAAAATAAAATGAAATAAAAAAGAGAATAATAATAATGAAGAGGAAGGTGAGAGCGGGGGTAGGGAGTGAGGTGGGCTGGGGAAACATATGTAAGTGTACTACAACGTTGTCACACTGTCACTCTTGCATACCCGCATTCATGACAGCATTTACTCCATACGCACACGCAATCTTTCCAATCACCCAAAAGGAGCACTACCGAATGTTTTTCTTCTCCCCCTCTCCTTCAGGGAAAACACTTTACTAATCACAACAACAACTTGTAAACAGATTTTACACCTGTATCTCTCTCCGCACTGAGAGACAAATAAATCCGCACACATGTATCTCTCCTCACACCGAGAGACAAATCAATCTTCACACATGTATCTCTCTTTACACTGAGAGAAAAAATAGTCTTCACACTTGTATCTCTCTTTACACTGAGAGATAAAATAATCTAGTTCCGCTTCTATAAAGCTAGGGCCTTCACATTCCGTTATCCCAAAATTCCGACCAGGAGACTACATAACTCCGTAATCACTGAGGACCTGCCTCCCTCAAGTAAAAAGTTTCCCCTGCTTTCTCAATTCCCTGCCCTCTCTCTCTGAGACAATATATGCCCCTCGAACTCTCCCGTCCTGGAGATACGAGTCTCGACTTCTCTTCCTGGAGTTTTTCTGTCTCTTGCGAAATGACGAGCTTCAACTCCTCTCCCTGAGTTGGTACTGGCTGGGGCTGAACTACCGGTGTATCCCCCACACCATGGCCATCTTCAACCACCTCACGGGTGAAATACGAAGGGTGTAAGGGCGAAGGGTAAAGGGTGAAGGGTGAAGGGCTGAAAACAATAAGGTTCGTGTAGTAACCTGCTTCTCAATTCAACATATGAATTCTTTCTCTCTTCTTTAATTTTTCCCCCCTTTTAGCTTTCCCCAACTATCTATCCCCTCACCTGGTAATGACTGGAGAGAACGGGAAAGGGCTGTTCTGGGCCACTTGCTCCTCCACCAAGTTTTCGGGCGAAAGTGCCCCAGGTTTGGCATTTATACGTTCTCTAACAAGCAAGACTTCAAAAAACCAAAAATAACGATTATCTACAAACAAACATACTGTGTAGGGTATCCGTTTTCAATACTAATTTTACTAAAACTTTTCAGATTTTAGTTTTTGCTTAATCCCGTGTTTTTTCCTGATCGTTTTCAATAACATCATTTTTACGCAAACATTCTCAATGAGTCTCTGTCTTTCATGTGAAATAACACTACCCGTCTTTAACTGTTCTCTAAAGTCTTTTAAAACTGAGTTATATTTTTGGGATTAAAATCCACCACACTTATCCTAGCATGCCTTCCCCTGAAAGCTAGTTTTTACAAAGTGTTTTCTTTTTAACTATGTCTCTTTCTGCCGAGCATCATCTATAATAAATAGTGTCTGCGTTCCCTCAAACAGTCTATAAAACGTTCTAAACACTCACTCAGTTTATTGCTAGGATCAACTAAATAAATTTCATCATCTGTCCATTTAAACCTTCTATCATGATATGCTTGTTCCATTTAAGTGTTGGACAGAAAATCACAATATGATTAAAATTATAACGAAAAACTGTTTTTTAATAAGTCTAGGAAATATTGTTTTTCCACAACCAGTCTGCCCACAAATCAATGAGCAATGAGGGGATTTTAAACATAAAGTTTAACTGCTCCATAGTTTTATAACAGAATTTAATCTAATCCAGTTATTATTTTTATCATACTCTCCGTTAAAACTTGTTCAGTATAATAAAACCCTACGAGGCCTAAATGTGTAAGATTAATCCAATTCAGTTCTGTAAGATTGTTTCTATTTAAGTCAACATTGATTTTGTTGCTTGTTGTTATGATCTTAATATCCTCGCCATTGTGAAGAACGACGACAACAACGTTAAGGCGTTTAAACGTCTAAGTTTTGCCAGCTAATATTAATTCCTTTTATAAGGTCATCACTAACGCCCACAACCCCATCCCTCTCCACATCTTTAAAGACAGAAATTTCAAATATCATTGTGAACGTGTCTCCTAATTTTCTGCTTGGAAAGAACTGTAATTTTGTTGAAGCTTTTTTTACAACTGTTTCTTTTCTGTGGAGGATGTACTGCTTTTTCCCATACGGCGTTATTTCAATTTCTTTCCGCTATTGTCGTCCGGCATAAGACTTACATGTAAAGGGCCAGAGTTGAATGCTTTTCTGAAACTTTTTTGACGGCTAAAATATGTAAATGGGCTTATGAATTCAAATTTTATTTCCCATTCTAAATATGGTTCTAAGTGCCATTTGAGGTCAGGTTTTCGAACTATTTTATATTCATACTGGCCAACATTATTTGCCTCTAGATTGCGCAGCTGTTCTAGTTTAGGAAACTTTTTGTTGTCGCCAACCTCTTTGCGTTTATAATCACCATCTTTAGTGTACTCAAAACCATACAAAGCGCCTATCTCACCGTTCTGTTCAAAGTCCGCAACGTCTGCAAGGTCTTTTAATTCTAAGGTTATACACCTCACAGGCGCTAATGTAACTCCTGGTTCTTCTGGCCCGCGCGACATTTTTTTAGAACAACTTATTATTTTATTTCCAAAACAATGTGTAGGTTATCACATTTCACAACTTTCCCCGCTTTGTCTTTGATTTTTATATTAAATGATCCAACCCTCCCACAAACTAATCTTTTAAACTGTAAATTAGGGAATTGTATAATTTCATAATCGCAATATGCAGCTTTCCCTGATGGAAGAGCTCTTAAAACAGTTGAGGGCCTTCCGTCATATAAGTTTTCATCAGTGCTCAGCTCATCCAAATGAACATAGAGTAATGAATGTAATGCAAGATCGAGCGGACTTTCTCCCTCATAAGTAGTTTCATTTGGCGCAGCACTAAAACTATAAGTGGGTAGATTGCCAGTTGTAAAGCCTAACATTTTAGCTAGCTCTTTATCAAAAAAGTAAGATACTTCTTCAGGCTTGAATGTTAACATTGTTTTTAGATTTGCATTGTTAAGTTTGAGAGTAATGTCAAAGTTACTCATTGCTTCTTTTAGTGAGCAAAACCCGTAATAACCATCAGTATTATTAACTGGCTAATTTTGGTCCCTGCTTTGGTAACTTTTAGAATCTTGTTATTCTCCTTGGCTTTGCTTATATTAAACCATACGACTTTGTAGAATATTTCATGGAGCGCGACCGTTCTAGTTTCGCAATTGTTATCAATAGCATGTTCTAAAAATGAAGGACGGTCTTGAGTTGTTATTGTTACAAACATTTTTTTAAAACAAATTAAAAATGAGTGCTTTCAAATATACTGATGCAAAATATTCTGTGGGGCCGCACTACAATCCTAAAAATATAGCAACTGATACTCTTGACATTGCTGTGACCCAGACTGCCTCTTTTCATAAAAAGGTGAGTACTCCATTGAAGAGCTATCTTAACCCCCCCTATTGAAAAAGAGCACATCCAGAAAGCGTGGTTTAGTCATCCGATGCAGTTTTTATCAGAACCAGTTAAACTTTGCTGTGTCTTGTGCATCAACTGGGTGTGGAGTGTCGTATGCTAATCATTTAACTCATCCTGATCCTTTGGTGAGGTCAGTGTACAGATTTCATTTTTATTACACCTTCAGACGTATTTTGACTGAACTGCAAGCGCCATTACCGAATGACAAATCGTTTAATCCATTCAGCAACAGAATAGACATGAAGGCTTTTGAAAGGATCTGTAACGAATTCAATATTAACATCAAGACAGACTTTAGACAAAAGTTGGATCTTGATCATGGCATAGGCACCCCTTATTTTCGGGGCACGCACAGAAAGTATAAATATGTCTTGAAACCTCCTTTCAAAATTGTTCAGCCCTGGTCCATAGAGCAAGAGCATAAAACAGCATGGACAACAGAGAACAGTATTTTACCAATCCTGGCTCACTTGCTTCACCACCGAGTTTTTGGGCGAAAGTGGCCTAAAAGCCGCCTATTCCTGTTCTCTGACAAGTAACCAAAAAATAACGACCCTACAAACAAATATACTGTATAGGGTTATCCGTTTTCAATACTAATTTACTAAAGTTTTCAGATTTCAGTTTTTGCTTAATCCTGTGTTTTTCCTGATCGTTTTCAATAACATCATTTTCGCGCAAACATTCTTCAAATGAGTCTTTGTCTTTCATGTGAAATAAAACTACAGTCTTTAACTGTTCTCTAAAGTCTTTTAAAACCGAGTTATATTTCTGGCATAAAATCCACACACTTATCCCAGCATGCCTTCCACTGAAAGCTAGTTTTGACAAAGTGTTTCTCTTTTTAACTATGTCTTTTTCTGCCGAGCAGTCATCTATAATAAATAGTGTCTGCGTTCCCTCAAACAGTCTATAAAACTGTTCTAAACACTCACTCAGTTTATTGCTGGGATCAACTAAATATATGTCATCATCTGTCCATATAAACCTTCTATCATGATATGCTTTGTTCCATTTAAGCGTTGGACAGAAAACCACAATATGATTAAAATTATAACGATAAACTGTTTGTAACAGGTCGAGGATAAATATTGTTTTTCCACAACCAGTCTGCCCACAAATCAATGAGCAATGAGGAGTTTTTGTCATAAAGTTTAACTGCTCCATAGTTTTATAGCAGAATTTAATCTAATCCGGTTATTGTTTTTATCATGCTCTCTGTTAAAACTTGTTCAGTATAATAAAACCCTACGAGGCCTAAATGTGTAAGATTAATCCAATTCAGTTCTGTAAGATTGTTTCTATTTAGACTAATATTGATTTTGTTGCTTGTTGTTATGACCTTAATATCCTCGTCATTGTGAAGAATGACGACGGTAACTTTAAGTTTTTCAACGTCTAAGTTTTGCCAGCTAATTAGAATTCCCTTTAGAAGGACGTCACTAACGCCCACAACCCCATCCCTCTCCTTATCTTTTAAGACAGAAATTTCAAATATCATTGTGAACGTGTCTCCTAATTTCATTTGCGGAATGAACTGTAATTTTGTAGAAGCATCCTTTAAAACCGTTTCTCTTCTGTGGAGGATGTACTGTTTATTCCCATACGGCTTTATTTCAATCTCTTTCCGACTATTGTCGTCTGGCATAAGACTTACATGTAAAGGGCCAGAGTTGAATGCTTTTCTGAAACTTTTTTGATGGCTAAAATATGTAAATGGGCTTATGAATTCAAATTTTATGTCCCATTCTAATTATGGTTCTAAGTGCCATTTGAGGTCAGGCTTTCGAACTATTTTATATTCATACTGGCCAACATTATTTGCTTCTAGATTGCGCAGCTGTTCTAGTTTAGGAAACTTTTTGCTGTCGCTAACCTCTTTGCGTTTATAATCACCATCTTTAGTGTACTCAAACCATTACAAGTGCCTATCTCACCGTTCTGTTCAAAGTCGCAACGTCTGCAAGGTCTTTTAATTCTAAGGTTATACACCTCACAGGCGTAATGTAACTCCTGGTTCTTCTGGCCCACGCGACATTATTTTTTAGTAGCGTATTATTTTATTTCCAAAAACAATGTGCAGGTTATCACATTTACGACTTTCCCCGTTTTGTCTTTGATTTTTTATATTAATGATCCGACCCTCCACAAACTAATCTTTTAAACTGTAATTAGGGAATTGTATAATTTCATAATCGCAATATGCAGCTTTCCCTGACGGAAGAGCTCTTAAACAGTTGAGGGCCTTCCATCATATAGTTTTCATTAGTGCTCAGCTCATCCAAATGGACATTAGATTTAATGAATGTAATGCAAGATCAAGCGGATTTTTCCCCTCATAAGTAGTTTTGTCTGGCCAGCAATAAAACTATGAGTGGGTAAATTGCTAGTTGTAAAGCTAACATTTTAGCTAGCTCTCTATCAAAAAAGTAAGATGTTCCTTCGTCTTCAAGCTTAAATGTTAACATTGTTTTTAGATTTGCATTGTTAAGTTTGAGAGTAATGTCAAAGTTACTCATTGCTTCTTTTAGTGAGCAAAACCCGTAATAACCATCAGGTATTGTTAACTGGCTCATTTTGGTCCCTGCTCTGTTAACTTTTAGAACCTTATTATTCTTCTTGGCTTTGCTTATATTAAACCATACGACTTTGTAAAATATTTCATGAAGTGCGACCGTTTTGGCCCCGCAATTGTTATCAATAGCATGTTCTAAAAACGAAGGGCGGTCTTGAGTTGTTATTGTTACAAACATTTTTTTAAACAAATTAAAAATGAGCGCATTCAAATATACTGGCGCAAATATTCTGTTGGGCCGCACTACAATCTTAAAAATTAGCAACTGATACTCTTGACATTGCTGTGACTCAGGCTGCCTCTTTTTATAAAAAGGTGAGTACTCCATTGAAGAGCTATCTTAACCCCCTATTGAAAAAGAGCACATCAGAAAGCGTGGTATAGTCATCCGATGCAGTTTTATCAGAACCAGTTAAACTTTGCTGTGTCTTGTGCATCAACTGGGTGTGGAGTGGCGGTATGCTGATCATTTAATCACCATGATTTTTTGGTGAGGTCAGTGTACAGATTTCATTCTATTACACCTTCAGGCGTATTTTGACTGAACTGCAAGCACCATTACCGAATGACAAATCGTTTAATCCATTCAGCAACAGAATAGACATGAAGGCTTTTGAAAGGATCTGTAACGAATTTAATATTAACATCAAGACAGACTTTAGACAAAAGTTGGATCTAAATCATGGCATAGGCGTCATTTATTTTCAGGGCACGCACAGAAGTATAACTTTGACCGGCGTTCTCCTTTCAAAATTGTTCAGCCCTGGTCCATAGAGCAAGAGCATAAAACAGCATGGGACAACATTTATCTTAGACGCTTCTAAGGGCCTAACTGAGCGGGAATAGAACGAATAAACGACTCTATTCGTACTTACGTTTGGTGTTTGCTAGGGGCGCAGCACAGGCAAGATCGAGCATAACTGATCCTTCTACTGGCTTTGACGCGCAAAAACAATACTTAGCAATTTAGAGGACGCTATTAATTCTACAGTTGATTTACCTTCAAGTATTCAAAGGTACCAACATGTTTTACAATACGCAAGATCGAAAGTAGACTTTGCTGTTGGCACTGGTTTATACATGTTGCCTTCTGACCTCAGACTCCAGATAGGTACAATAATAAACTATAATAATGAAATTCTTATAGCAGGCAATGAACAGAAGGTTGGGAAAAAACGACATAAATTCTGAGCCAGTATATTACAAACAATAAAAGAACACCCAAGATTAAGTCATCTAATTCCCGAAGTCCAAAGCCAAAGGCCATTGAAGACTCAGCAAAGCTTGCGGACTCTGTTCGCGATGACCATGAATATGAAAAGACAGCGCTTGTTCTTGGATTAACTGGCATAAGGATTACTTGGTCTTTATCTTACTAAATAGTAACCCAAACTATTACGAGAACTAAGCCCATAATGTGCTCGGCCATAAAGCCAACTACTTTGCTTGCAGTAGACAAAGCCAGCTGACAATACCCCCTAATATACCCGTTAAAGAGTCTATAGCTTTACTGGCTAATTTTTTAATAAATTCGCAAGATGATTAAGCTGTTTTTTTACCCATGATTTATCAGGTGGAGGTGATGGCGACGGAGCACTAAACTTTGACCTCCACCGCTGCCTGTAATAGCCATCACTAGTGTACTTATTGCAAATCCTAAGGCTGTTATAACGCTTACTAATGTGACTCCTTGCTCTCTAAACAGTGTTCGTATTCGTTCTGCTAGTGTCGTGTCTTCATATAAAATTCTTTGGATAGTTCTCTTATTCTGCTCACTTGGGTTCGTAATTGTTTTCGGTTAGTAGACAGCACTTCTAGTCTTGCTGATCTCTCTTGTTCAAGATCTTTTAGTCTTTGGGCTATTCTTTCTTTAATATCATGTCCTAAGTTGGCGTCATCAGCCTCAACGAGTTTTTCTTTTTCTCTTTTTATATGCTCATCTAGTTCACCTAGTTTTGCTAAATTGTTTGTTAATTCGCCTCTAATGGTTCTTAAAGCATGATCAAGGGCCGTTAGTTCTCGCATAGGCAATGGGGAATCATTAATTGTTTTTAACGCTGTTTCTTCTGAAAAACTGGTTTCTGCTTCTATTGTATTTATTAATTTACTGCTGATTGATTTAATTCTTTAAGTTCATGTTTTGCATTTGGTTATCTGTTGGGAGTTCTTGCAGTGTGTTTTGAAGTTTAGCAAACTGCCTCCGCCCTTAATTTGTCCTAACAAGGCCAAGGCGATTTTGATCTTTCACACTGAGTCTATTTCTAATTGAACCCACGGCTAAAAACTTTGATGGGTCTTTTTTAGTTGTAAGCTGAACAAGTTGTCCTTGGTCGCTCCTCACAAACAAATGATCATCTTTTAATTCAAATCATTAGGGTCTATAAATTCGGGAGGTTCTTGGCCTAAACTTTGGTTATAATGATCTGACCTTACTTTCTGTTAATTTATACCGACTTGTTGGTAAATGTACTCCCGATTTCTGCTAATTCATCATGCAATGAGAGCCCGAGCGATGCGCTCCCAAGGGGAATCACTCATGTCGTCTCCACGATCAAAAACATCATAATCTTCATCTTCAATGCCTGCCATGTTTCTTTAATAATTAATTTTTTTATTTTGTTTTATAAAAAAATGTTACATGCATATGGCTCGATTCTTGACCCGCATAGAAGACTGAAAGAACCCTTTGGCGTGAAGGGAAATAAACGGATATTACTGTTCCAAATAATCCATCTACTATTGATGCAGATCAAATTCTTACTGTCAAATTTCCGGACCTAGGAGCGGATGAAGTGATTGTGCCAGGCTCTGCACGACTTACTTTCAAAATAGAACTCGCATCAGAAACAGACCCAAACAGGACAGTTGTCCAGAATTTGGGACGGGCAATCGTTAAGAAAAATTTCTGTAAACTTGAGGGGCAAGAAGTATTTTCTTTACACAATGCAGACATATTTTTAACCTATTCTGATCTATGGCTAACCGAGAATGAAAGGGCTGATCTTGCGTTTCAAGGAATTGAAAATGATGATGGACTAAAACACAGAATAGACGCCGCAGATGTTAAAGACAACAAAAAGCATGCAGCTGTAAATTTTGCGTATGGAAATCGCTTTTCCATTCCCTTAGATTTTGAGTTGTTAAAAGCGCATGCACCGTACTTTCAAGGAGCATTAAAGACAGATTGTCATATGAACTAACTTTTAATGAATACAAACGCGTTATCAGATCATCAGACACCGAAGCAAAGTACAGCATTTCTGACATCTCGTTAGAGTTTGACGTTGTTAGCAACCTAATTTAGCAAGGCTGATTGAGCAACAATATCAGTCAAAATTATCAATATATTACGAAAGAGTGATTCATCATACAACATATCCCAGAAGCAGGGCAGACACTATATGGAATTTTAGTTTTAGCGTCGCAGCAAGATCGCTTAAAGGTATTTTATTGCTGTGTGAAGATGAAGAACCGTTCAAAAGAGGAAGTGAAAGTTTTTTAATCCAAAAATAACGAAAGTACAATGTTCGATTGAGGGTTAGTCCTAACCAAATTTACGCTAGCGGGCTTAAACCTTATCAGCATTTTGATGAAATAAGAAAACTGTTTGGAGGCGGGAGGTGTAGAAATCCAACAGTTGACCTTGTGTCTAAAGATTTACATTTTCACAATGTTAGGCTTGATGATTATTTAACAACGAAATACGGTTTATGGATTGACCTAAGGTCAACAGAGGATAATCAGTTGCATGGAAGGGGGAGCTTGTGAGAGACGTAATAAACATTCAAATTGATAAAGAAGAAGAAGCCGATAAACCGCTTAATGTACATTTGTTTTTAATATATGATGCGCAGCTGAATATGAAAATAACAGATTAAAAGATATACAATACTAAATTATTTTTATTTTATAAAAAGCATGTCTGTTCAGGTTTATCCAAATGTGCCTACAGCGCCGCCAAAAGAAGAGATAGCAGGCAATTCTGCTGTTATAGAAACCCTAACATAAAAACCTTCAGATTAACCAACATTACGCAAATGCAGCAAGTACTAGAGCAAGACCTTTCAAAATTACAGCAAAACCAAACGAAGGTTATTCTGCTGCCTTTAATGCTGTTACATATTGTTAATACTGGAGCATCGACTATAAGCGCTCTATCAGCAGGAACGAGTGTTGGTCTCTTAGCAACGGGCATAGGCGCACCCGCAGCTTTACCTCTAGGAGGTTTGTCTTTAGCTCTCGGCCATGTGTTCATTAGCCGTAGGTGCTGCTAGCAAAAAAAAATAAAAACTAAACTCCAAAAGCACACAGCTATGGTTCAACTAATAAACAGCTAAACTTAGTTCGTTTAAACTGACAATAAATAAAGCGCTAGTTGACTCAAACATCACGGATGAAGAATTTAATCGTTTACAGGCGATTTTGATGACTACAAAAGACAAAAGTTTGATCTTCAAAGAAAGGCGAGGACAAGTTTTTCTCAACAGCCAGACCCCGAGCAGATAAAAAAGGAATGCTTAAAAAAGTAAACGAGACATTAAACTCTGTTCTAAACAGCTCACATTAACAACACCAAAAGGTGTTTATACTTTAGTTTATGAGTCCAAGCACAAAAAGACCGTCGATATTGATTCTGATTAAGTATTTTTTTTTAATTTAAATAAATATTTTGAGTTAGAAAGAGACTCAACATGGCTAAGATATATGAAGGACAAGACGAATTTTTTGAAGCAATGCAAGAAAATTTATCAAGAGCACTGAATGATATTGATTTAGAAGTCATTAATCCAGCAAGCGTACGGGCAAGCGTTGGTCATGCTATTTCTCAAGTTCCGGGGTAAACTAACAATAGACCCACCAGTTAAAGTAATGTTAGCTGTTTTAATCGACTATGTAACAATAAATGAAGAAAACCTAGAAGTCTGGGTCTCGACTAAACAACAGACTATTCTTTCTCATAACGACTTAACACCCGGTTGGGCAGACGAACTGCTTACACAGTTTGACGCTGCCGCTGAAGAAGCTAAAATGAGAGGCTCTGGTTGGTCAGAGGGCGAAGTCTTAGAGATCAGATTAAACAGTCTAAGTATGCACCGATTGTGGCAAGTCTCACATTCCACTACCTCCAGCATTAGTCGCAAAAAAAGCAGTTCTAAACATAAAGAATACAGACAACAAAGTTTTATGTGGTGTGTTCTTGCAAGGCTGCATTACGCCCGCAAAAACGCAGAGAGAGTGTCTAACTATCGCCCTTACATCAATGATCTTAACTTTAGTGGAATATCCTTTCCTGTTAGTGTAGATCAAATTGATCAGTTTGAAGAACAAAACAAACCAATAACTGTTAATGTCTACACATGGGATGAGGAAACAGATTTGGTGCCAATTAAGTGTCCAGAACAGTCCAACGATTGGCGAGCCAGACAAAAATCATGTTGACTTACTACTAATGTTTTCACCAGCGGGGCTGCCACATTATACTTGATACGAACAATGAGTAAACTAATGCAGCATACTTCAAAAGATGGGCACAAACAAGAATTCTGCAGAAAATGTTTAACAGAATGCCATCTGTTCAAGCCGCGAGCGAACATAAGAAACATTGTATCGGCCCAGTTGACTGTAATACAGAATAATTACGCCCCCAGAAGGCTAGTAAAGTTAGTTTTAAGAACTGGAAACGGATGCAAAATTCTCCATACGTGTTTACGCAGACCTTCGAATCACTCATTGTTCCTTATGAAGGGCCAGCGCCGCAAAACTTCGAAAAACAGTCTTAATGAGTAATCATCAGATTTGTTCATTTGCCTTCATTGTTGTCAGGTCGGATGGCGCTCATTCATCGCCAGAATTATACAGGGGACCAGATGCGGCTAGAAGATTTTTACAGCGCATGCAGCAAGTGCGTAATGATTGTTCTAATAATCTGAATTTATCTGAAATCATGATGACGTCTGAAGACCAACAACAGTATGCCTCAGCCACTCACTGTTGGATTTGTGGTTTAGGCCTCTCATCAGACGCAGCGAATCCAACAGTAAGAGACCATGATCACATTAGTGGAAAGTTCAGAGGAGCGGCGCACAAACAAATGCAATCTTCACTAAAGTTTGATCCTAAGACATGGAAGCTGCCTGTATTCTTTCATAACTTGCGAGGTTACGACTCCCACCTTATAATGAAAGCAGTAACCAACGCCTCAGGGTAGCATGCATCGCACAGTCATCAGAAAGTACATGTGTTTCACTTTAAATACATGTCTTTTTATGACTCTATGCAGCACATGATGGGTTCATTAGAGTCACTGGCCATGTCCTTAAGTCCTGCCAATAACGGAAGAATATTTTGACTCAACTCTTGTTAGAAGGGCGTTTACCCTTATGAGTACATGAACAGTTGGGAAGGTTTGATGAAGATACACTTCCGCCTAAAGGCGCGTTCTTTTCTAGTCTTAGAGGAAAGGACATCAGCGATTCCGATTACCAGCATGCTCAAGATGCGTGGCAGAAGTTAGAGTGTAAAACGATGGGAGACTATCATGATTCATACTGATGGCTGATGTATGTTTGTTGGCGGACGTCTTTGAAAATTATAGAAAGACCTGCATGAAACATTATGCCTAGATCCTGCGCATTACATTTCTGCGCCCGGGATGAGCTGGGACGCTTTCTTAAAGTTTACTGGAGTACAGATTGATTATTGTCAGATTTACCAATGATTCAGATGATTGAAAACGGATTGCGTGGAGGAATTAGTATGGCGTCGCACCATTACTGTAAAGCAAACAACAAATACTTGGACGATTATGATCCCAGTAAAAGGTCTAACTATCTTATGTATTTAGATGCAAACAATCTGTATGGTTGGGCAATGGCGCAATCGCTTCCATTACGCAACTTTAAAATGTACACAGGTACGAATAATATTCAAAAGGCATTAAAGTGGTTGAACAGTTTAACGCCTGATCAACAGCGTGGTTTCATTCTAGAAGTTGACTTAGAATATCCTCATGAACTCCATGACCTGCATAATGACTATCCGTTAGCAGCAGAAAGTCTAAAGATGGACCCAAGAGAGCCGCCTAAACTTGTGCTAATCTTCGAGGCAAAAAAATTATGTCTGTCATTACAGACTTCTACAATTTTATTTAAGACATGGGTTGAAGTTGACAGCTGTTCATCGTATAATTGCTTTTGATCAAGAACAGTTCATGAAACCATACATCATGAAGAACACTGATCTCAGAACTAAATCCACAGATGCTTCAGAAAAAGACTTTTTCAAGTTGATGAACAACAGCTGTTTTGGAAAGACTATGGAGAATCCGCACAAGCGCAAAGATGTTAGATTAGTCACCAGAGAGAACGAAGCAATTAAGCTGACTTCAAACCAAATTATCAGGACTTCAGAAGATTTCATGATCAGCTTTTTGGCATAATGATGAAGAAAAGAAAGTCAAATTGGACAAGCCTGTATTTATTGGGTTTACTGTTTTAGAATTATCAAGCTTTTAATGTTAGAATTTCTTTATGACTACTTTAAACCCTCGTATCCAGAGTCCAGAGTACTTTACACAGATACAGATAGTTTTGTTATAGATATCCCTACTGAAGACATCTATAAAGACATGGAAACCGAAGTGGCTAAAGGGCATGCGGATGGTATGACACGTCCGATTATCCTAAAGATTCGCCTTTTGCATTCAATTACTAATAAGAAGGTTTTAGGAAAGATGAAGGATGAATTATCTGGAAGGTGATAAAGGGAGTATGTGGGGTTAAGATCGAAAATGTACAGTATTTCGAGCCAGGAGAAAATCATTAAGAAAGCAAAGGGAATATCTCGCAGCGTTGTGCAGTCAAACATATCACATGAAAAACTACAAAGAAGCATTGTTTGGCAATAAGACTTTTCATCATGACAACGTAAAACTGCGATCTAATCTACATGAGATAAAACACAACGGTTGTAACAAAGAAGTCATTAGATAGAACAAACACAAAACGGGTGTTTGTTAATCCAGAGTTTTCATTGAAATTTGGGCACTGGAGAACCGAAAATTAATTAAAGCGTAACAGTGTCTGGTGGGATATCTGCAGTTCTTCTTTCACAAAAGATCTTTGAGGAGCTGGTTGTTTTTTGTGTCAGTTTCTCGTAAATAATACACGGGCGGATTCATCTTTACAATTCCCTTTTTTTTTTTCATATAGATCAACACTCCAAATTGGATCGGTTGCCCTGATGCGAGTGTCCCCCTTTTGCTTCCCCCGGGAATTTAAAAGGGACCTTACTTTCAATCCAAATGGTAATGTTTGCCGGGTGAAGATCTCCTTCAGCAACATTTATTGTTTTTTCTTTTGATTGCTTGTACTGGCTTTAACCCTTTAAATTCTTCATTATTCATTGCTCGCAAAAAATGAGGGCATCTTCTAACCCATTCTGGTGTTGCGAGAATTGTCAATCAGCTCTCTGTGATACTGGTAGGAGAAAAGTCTTTCAGATAACTGTTTGTAAAAGTTTCAACCAAAGCCTGTGATCTGTGAACTCCCGGAATGCCTCTTTTATAGTAACTCTGGTGTTTTAACAATAATTGATTCACTTGGCCTTTAAATTCTTTTCCATCATCGATTTGAATCATGCGAGGATAAGTTAAGGGGCCCCGTTGGTATATCAGTTGTATAGCAACAGCAACAGCAAAAGCACTCTTTTGTGTTAAGGGTTTCCCGATTTTGTATTTTGAAGCCATGTCAATGACTGTGATTTGGTATTTTTAAATCTTTTCTTTAAACCCATCGGGGGTAATATGAAGACCATTTGAGGGGTGTTTGGGGGGTTGTGTTCAAAAGTGGGGTCTCGTATTGTTAGGCGCAGGTAAATAAATTTGCCAAATCGCTGTTTAGATAACCATTTTTTTGCTGTTTGTTCACTACTCGCTGCTTGGCTTATTTTTTTGTTTTGCTGTGATCCCCCTTCCAATACCCTTTGGGCGAATAATAGTTTTGTTCTTTTTTTATTCACCCCATATTAGTAAAACAAAATACACGACGGTCATACCAACGACAATAAACCCGATTTCTTGCATTTTTTTGTTTTTCTGATGGGTAAAATCACTAAATTTTGGGTGGGGGCAATGTCGGCCGGGTTTGCTTTTACTAGAAAATTTTGTTTTTTGCTTGTTCAACTTTTTTAAATGTGAAATGAAAGCCCTGTTTTTTTCATGTGTCATTAATAAAATTAATGCTAAGTCCGCCTTTCATAGGCGTCTTGTGAAAGTGCTTTTTGCCCATAGCTTTGTTAGTTTTTTCCTCGCCCCCATTCCCATTTACTAAATGCAAAATTACTCCCGCAAAAAAAGAAAGGGCCCATTCACCACAGCCCGCCTATCTTTTTGCGAGGAAGCCTTTTTTTTAAATGTATTTTTTTTTACATTTTATATTTTTGGGAAAATTTTTTCCTTGCTTAACTAGAAAATTTTTGTGGCACCAAAGCTGAAATGATGAAATCAGCTTTGCTGAATCCTCAAAGTCTAGTTTGCCAAGATCTGTGGTTTAATTCTAACAGGTTTTTTTACCAACAGGGTATCCCACTTAGGCCTCCAAATTACAGCAAAATGGTATAAATTTTGGTAACAGTTTTTTCGGTGCTCTTTTTTTAAAAAATAAAAAAATTATAATTTAAAAAAAACATGACAGCATGTTTCCCCTACAGCTACAGGGCAGCCAAAACCCTTCCTGAACTTATGAATGCCCAAGTTGAGTAAAGCTATTATCCCCAAAAGGAGGGCCTGTTTCTTTTGGAGCTGGGGGAAAAAAAAACATTTCCTGGGAATAAAATTCAGCATAGAAAGATTCAACAGATCCGCCGAAAGGGACTTTTTAAAAAGTACATAAAATATGAAGCGCAGCGGGGGTCAAAATGGTGAAATTTTGGGGGCAAACGGTTTTTATTTGTACACAAACTGTCATAGATTTGCCCCCATTGTTCTGAACAAGATTTAGTATGATTTAACGCAAGACCCATTTTTAAAACAAGTCATTAGAGTCTTGGATGTGTCATACTCTTTTTGGGAACATTGTTATCGCCACGATCAGGGTTTAAAACTTTTAATCATATAGATTTTGTTTCCTTAAAAAATGAACGATCGGAAAAATCCAAAACCCAAAAAAACCTGAATCAGGTGGGGGAAAGTACCAAGCCAAAAAATATAAAAAAAAACGCTGAATCAGGTGGGGGCCCTTTAAAAATCCGGGGCGTGTTGAAGGGGAAAAAAAAAATTAGCAGGTGGAACGAAAAAAAAAATTAAGTTACAGCATTATGAAAATAACACCCCCCAAGCCGAAAAATTTGTTCAATGCCAGCTAAAAAACTCCATGTGATTAAAGGGGCCCCCAAATCTTCATGAATTTTGAACTTAAAACTGTTCCCATTTTTGGCGCCCTGTGCTGTTGGGGGATTTTTTATGGCTATAAAATATATACAAAAACAACAAAACGAAAGAATTTTAAAACAACCTAAACCCGTTAAATACAGAAAAGCAAACGCCCCCAAAAACCCCCAAAACAAAGCATCTTTTTGACCATTTATAATGGAAAAAATTTTTTAAATTTTAAAAAAATAGTCATGGGTTTATAAAAGAAAAAGTCAATAAATAAAACATAGGTCTATAAAAGACTTTCCATAACCAGAATTTTTAATCAATGTGGTTGTTTTGGGTGTAAGCCCTTCCTTAAGACTATGCAAGAACCTAGCAAGACTCCTCAACGATGACGCGTTTTTGGGCTGTGTGACTATATTAGACATTTAATTTAAGATAAAAACATAGATTGTATTTTTTTGTAATTTAAAATAATTAATAAGAACTTGGTTGTATTAAAGGATGACTTTTTATGTTTTTAGGTTAATTGGGTAAGAACTTGAGGATGACTTGGGAAAAACTTGAATAAAAATTTGAAAAATTGAGAATAACTTGAGGATATTGGGTAAGAACTTTGAATGATTTGGGGAGACTTGTGAAAACTTGAAAAAAAAAACTTGGGGATGACTTGGGGATGACTTAAGTTAAGAATTTAAAAAGTGATTAAGTGTGTGATCGTGGGGGGGGGGTGGGTGGGGTGGAGTTGGGGGGGGGGGGGGTGGGGTGGAGTTGGGTGGGGTAGGGGGGGTGATGCGTGGGGGGGGGTAGGACGTGCGTGGGGGGGTGGGGGTGTGCATGCGGGGGGGCAGGGCAAAACACACAACACAAACAACAAACAAACAACAAACAATAGACAGGACAGTGTTTGGGGGGAAAGTAAAGGTAAAATCCCCCAGAGCAAATTGAGGTTGGCAAGTCTACCGATCATGCATGTTCGTTACTTATTTAAAACCGGTCAGAGCGCAAGAGGGCTCCGATCTGCATGTTCGTTCTATATTTAGAACCACGTCAGAGCAGCAAGATGCTACCCGATCATGCATTTTCGTTAAAAATTTTTAAAAACCACGTCAAGCGCAAGGGGTCCCCGATATGCATTTCGTTACAAATTTTTTAAAACCACGTCAAGCAGCAAGTGGCTCCCGTTTTTACGCCTACGCGTGGGGGGTTTCAATACTTCGAATCTCGGCCCGGTGTGTTCCGTGTCTCTGCTTTCCCGTTGTTTCACAAACACCACAAGGGGGAGAAGTTTTCTGAAAAGGTGTACACCGGTCAGAATCTTCTCACTCACCCCCCCCCACCTTCAATGACAATCCCCAGTTTTGCAACGGGGGGGCCACAAAGGGGAGTGAATAACATCAAAAACATTCCAAAGACACCTGGCCGCTGTAAACCTGAATAATACCCCCCCCCACCCCCCCCCTCACCTGGCAACCCCGTTCCTGCTTTATTGATTTTTTGGTGCTTCCGTGCGCTGTGTGAAGAGGTCGTGCGTCTCGCTAGGTAAATTAAGCATTAAGTTTGCCCTCGTGCAGCCTATCGTTACACTGTTTGTAGGTTGTAGTACACCCGTCTTTGAATTTTGAAGCATTTAATGAAATAGTGCTGGCCACAACTATCTCCAACGGGTAGATTACAAAGGGTCTGCCTAACTATTGTTTGTTTCCCAAACATTCAATCGCATTCAGTTGCAAAGGGGCAATTTAAAAGGCAAATAAAACTGGTTAAAATTAGAAAAGTAGAAAAGTATACACATCTTTTTAACAAATCGCTTCCCCCAAAAACATGAATTGTATTTTAACAATCAATAAAGTCACGAATCAGCCTGTTTACTTCGCCTTAAAAAATGAACGGTGCGGGCAACTTCCCTTTCCTGACAACTAACTAATTCTTTCAAAAAATACTTAACTGCATTAAAAAAAAATTATGGCCTAAATAAAAAACCCTGTTCTTCAGAACGTTTTACCCATTTTAAAATAACAAAATTAAAACCGTGGTCACAACAGAGCGCCGACGAAACCCAGCCTTTTGGGTGGGGCCAAAAAACAATGTCACCCCCCATTTGTCGCGTGACAGCCTAAATTGGTTTGTCGACGGGCAATCTCGAATTTCGAGCAATGTAGTGTAACCACCAAATGTGCTTCGTTTAACAGCACAGGTTTAGGGAAAAACTGCCGCGAGCCGTAAATTAAGTGACAGATTTCCCCCCGTGTCAAAGTTTTAGGTGGAAATTAGTCAGAAGAAGTGTGCGGTTTTATGTCATTTAATTGAAGAGAAAGAGTGTGTGTGTGGGGTCGTCTGCCCCCTTTGTCTGTTGTCGTCTCTCTCTGTCTCTCTCTTCTTGTCTTCTCCGGGTGTTTCTTCTCCTCTTTTCCCGCCACAGGAAAAGGGGCTTTAAGGCCATTTTCCCCCAAAAACCGTGGTTAGCAAGGAGTCAGGTTTGGAAAAAAAAAATGCTTTTTCTCTACAACATTTATCTTAGACATTCAAAGGGGCCAAAACTAGGCGGGAATAGAACGAATAAACGATTTATTGTACTTTTTTTGGGGTTTTTGGGCTGGTTGAAAGCCAGGAAAGATCGAGATAATGATCTTTTACTGGCTTTGATGCACAAAAAAAATATTAGCAAATTTAGAGGACCCCTTAATTTACAGTTGATTTACCTTAATATTAAAAAGGTCCAACATTTTTTAAAATACGCAAGATCAAAAGTAGACTTTGCTGTTGGCATGGTTTAACATCTCCCTTCTGCCCTCAGACCCCGATAGGTACAAAATAAAACTATAATAATAAAAATTTTTAGAGGAATGAACAGAAGGTTGGAAAAACGCAAAAATTTCGAGCCAAATTTTAAAACAATAAAAAACACCCAGATTAAGTTTTTAAAATTCCAAAGACCAAACCCCCAAAGTCTTTGAAGATCAGCAAACCGCGGACTCTTTTCGCAACCCATGAATATGAAAAACAGCGTTGTTTAACGGCATAGGATTATTTGGTCTTTATTTAAAAAAATAGAAACCCCAACTTTTACGAAACTAATGTCCTAGTGCTCGGCCATAAAGCCAATATTTTGCTTGCAGTAGACAAAAGCCATGAAAATATCCCCCAATTTCTGAAAATTTTACGGTTTACCAGCTTTTTTTTTAAATAAACTGCAAGGATAAAGCTTTTTTTTTTCCCCGGATTTATAGGCGATGGGGGGGGGGCACGGGGACTTTGACCCCCGGCCCCGTAATACCAACCCAGTGTATTTTGCAAACTTTGGCGTTAAAACGCTTACTATGTGACCCCTTGCTCTCTAAACGTGTTGGGTTTGTTCTGCTAGGTTGTGCTTCATTAAAATTTTTCGGTAGTTTTCTTTTCTATTCATTTGAGTTGAAATTTGGTCTTGGTTAGTGTTAGCCTTCTAGTTTGCTGATTCTTTTGTTCAAGATTTTAGTCTTTGGGTTATTCTTTCTTTTAAAATCAGGCCCCCAAGTTGGGTCATCAGCCTCAACGATTTTTCTTTTTTTCTTTTTTTATGCCATTAGTTCACCCAGTTTTGCTAAAATTGTTTTGTTTAAATTTGCCCCTATGGTTCTTAAAGCATGATCAAGGGGCCCCTATTTCGCAGGGGTAGGGCGGTCGTGTATAGTCTTTTAAGTTGTTTCTTTGAAAAACTGGATTTGCTTCTATTAATTTTAATTTACCTGCTATTGATTTAATTCTTTAAGTTCCTGTTTTGCATTTGGGTTTTCTGTCGGGGGTTTTGCAGTGTTTTTGAAGTTTAGCAACTGCCTCCCCCCTTAATTTTTTGGGTAACAGGCCAAAGGGGATTTTGATCTTTCCACTGAGCCTATTTCTAAATTTAAACCCACGGCTAAAAACTTTTTATGGGTCTTTTTTATTGTAAACTAACAAGTTGTCCTTGGTCGCTCCTCACAAAAAAATGGTCATTTTTACTTCAAAACATTGGGCATAAATTTCGGGGGGTTTTGGGGCCAAACTTTGGTAAATTCTGGCCTTACTTTTGTTAATTTATACCGACTTTTTGGGATGTACTCCCGATTTCGCTAAAACATCATGCAAAGAGAGCCCGAGCGATGCCCCCCAAGGGGAATCACTCCCTGTCGTCTCCCGATCCCAAAACAACATAATCTTCTTCGCCCTTTAAATTCCCGCCATGTTTTTTAAATAATTAACTTTTTATTTTTCTTAAAAAATGCCACAAAAAAGCACTGGCCGATTCTTGACCGCATAGAAAACAGAAAAAACCCTTGGCGTGAAAGGGAAAAAAAAGCGGATATTTCTGTTCCAAATAATCCCTCTACTTGATGGGATCAATTCTTACTGCCAAAAATTTTCCCGACCTAGGAGCAAATGAGGATTGTGCCCGGCTCTGCGCGTCTTCTTTCAAAATAGCGCTTTATTCAACAAAGACCCAAAAGGACAGTTGTACAGAATTTTTGGGGGGGCAAACGTTTAAAAAAATTTTTTATAAAAATGAGGGGGAAGAAAAATTTTCTTTACACAAGGACATATTTTTAACCTATTCTGATTAGGCTAACCCGGAAAGAAAAGGGAAATCTTGCGTTTCAAGGAAACGGCAATGAAGAAGCCTAAAAATTAGAATGGGGCTGAACTCGCCCCCAGGTGCAAAAACAGCAAAAAAGGGTTTAGCTGTAATTTGCGTATGGTAATCGCTTTCCCTTCCCCTTGATTTTGAGTTGTTAAAAGCGCTGCGCCCTCTTTCAAGGAGCATTAAAAAGAACGTCATATGAACAAACTTTTTAAAGAATACAAACGTGTTATTAATCAACAGAACCGAAAAAAATCAGCATTTTTGACTCACTTGAGTTTCGTGTTAGCAACCCCAATTTAGCAAACTGATTGCGCACCAATTGAGACACATTTCCCTTATTCGAAAAAGGATTCATCATAACATATCCAGAAACGGGCAGACGTATAGGAATTTTTGTTTTTGCGTTGCAGCAAAATCGCTTAAAGGTTTTTTTTTTGTGCGAAGATGAAAAACCGTTCAAAAGAGAAGTGAAAAGTTTTTTTAAAACCAAAAATAACAAAGTCAATGTTCGATGAGGGTGTCCAACCCAAAACTACGAGCGGCTTAAACCTTTTTCCCTTTTGATGAAATAAGAAAAAAAGTTTGGGGGCGGGAGGTGTAGAAGCCCAAAAATTTTACCTTTTGTCTAAAGTTTTCATTTACAATGTTAGCTTGTGATTATTTACAACGAAATACGTTTATGGATTTACCTAAGGTCAAAGGATAATCAGTTATGGAAGCGGGGGAGAACTGGTGGAAAACGTAATAAACAAACCAAAAAGGGTAAAAAAGAAGAAGCCCAAAAACCGTTAATGTACATTTGTTTTTAATATATGATCGCAGCGAATATTTAAATTTAAAAGATTACAAAAATGTAGTATATAAATTTTTTTTATTAAAAAAGAGTCTGTTCAGGTTTATCCAAATGTGCCCCAGCGCCGCCAAAAGAAAGATAGCAGGCAATTTGTGTTATAGAAACCCTGAAAATAAAAACCTTCAGATTAACAAAATTACACAATCAAAAAAAAATGAGCAGGACCTTTCAAAATACAGCAAAACCAAACAAAAGGGATTCGCTGCCCTTTAATGCGTTACATAGTTAAACTGGAGCATGACTATAAGCGCTCTACACAGGGAAAGGTGTTGGGCTTTAGCAAAGGGATAGGCGCACCCGCACTTTACCTCTGGAGGGTTTTTCTTTAGCTCTTGGCTGGTTCATTAGCTGTTGGGGCGCCAGCAAAAAAATAAAAAACAAACTCCAAAAACACACAGCTAGGTTCAACAATAACAGCTAAACTTAGCTTTTTTAAACTGAAATAAATAAAGCGTAGTTTACTCAAACATCACGGATGAAGAATTTAATCGTTTTCGGGGCTGATTTGATGACACAAAAAACAAAAGTTTGTCTTCAAAGAAAAGGGGGTGAAAAAAAAATTTTTCTCAACCCAGACCCCGAGCAGATAAAAAAAGGGAAAGCTTAAAAAAGTAAACGAGACATTTAACTTGTTTTAACAGCTCACATTAACAACCCAAAAGGTGTTTTTACTTTAGTTTATGAGTCCCAAACAAAAAAGGGCCGTTTATTTGGTTCTGATTAAGTTTTTTTTTTTTAAATTTTAAATAAATATTTTGGCTTAGAAAAGAAAAAGCATGGCTTAAAAAATATTGAAGGACAAACGAATTTTTTTGAAGGAAAAACTCGAGAGAGAGGGTTTAACAAGAGCAGAATGATATTTTATTTGAAGTCATTGACCCAACAAAAAGTACAGGCAAATGTTGTTCATGCTATTTTCAAGTTTAAAAAACAAAAAATAGACCCACCGGTTAAAATAATGTTAGCTGTTTTAAGACTATGTAAAAATAAACGAAGAAAAACTAGAAGTTGGGTCTCGCTAAACAAAACTTTCTTTCCTCTAATGACTTAACACCCGTTTGGGGAGACGAAATGCACACAGTTTGACGTGCCGCTGAAGAAACTAAAAGGAGGCTCTGGTTTGGGCAAGGGGGAAGTCTTAGAGATTAGATTAAAAAAAGGCTAAGTATGCACCCATTGTAGGGAAGGCTTACATTCCCCTACCGGAGTTGGCTTTAAAGAAGAGTTTAAAAAAAAAATTCAACAACAAATGTTTCATGGGGGGCGTTCTTGCAAGGTGATCATGTCCCCGAACACGCAGAGGAGTGACCAACATCGGAATCACAAAGATCTTTAAACCCAAAGGGTATCCTTTCCCGTTAGTGTAGTCAAAATTTTCAGTTTGAAGAACAAAAAAAACCCAAAACGTTAAAGTATACACTGGGGGAGGAAAAATTTTTGGGGCCAATTTAAAAGGGGCCCAAAAACGTCCAAAATAGGCGAACAGCCCAAAAGTAGTGGACTTACTCCTAATGTTTTTGCCAGCAGGGTGCCCATTACACATTGAACGACAATGAGCGATTATTGGCGCATACTTCAAAAAAACTAAATACAAGAATTCTGCAAAAATGTTTAACAAGAATTCCCTCTTTCAAACCGCAAGTGAACTATAAACATTGTAAAAGTTCTGTAGCTGTTTAAGCGAACTAACTACGCCCCCCCCCAGGACTAAAGTTTTTTAAAAACTGGAAAAGGCTGCAAACAGTCCATACGTAGTTTACGCAACTTCGAATCACTCATTGTTCCTTAGAAGGGCCCCCGCCACAAAAACTTCGAAAACAGCTTAATGGTAATCATCAGATTTGTTCTTTGCCTTCTTATTTTTAGGTCAGATGGGCCATTCAACGCCCAAAAATTTTATAGAGGCCCTGCTGCGAATACTTCTTGAACGCATGCGCAAGTGCGCAATGACTGTTCTAATAATCTGAATTTATTGAAATCATAATGGGCCCGAAAAACCAAAAACAGAAAGCTCCCACGCATTGTTGGATTTGTGGTTTTGGCCCTCATCAGACGCAGAGAAACCAAAAGTAAGAGCCGATCCATTAGCGGAAAAATTTAAGGGGGGATAACAAATGCAATCTTCACTAAATTTTTATCTAAGACATGGAAGTGCCCCTCTTCTTTATAACTTGGAGGGGTTTCGACTCCCCCCTTATAAGAAAGCAGGGGGCATGCCCTTTAGGGTAGCATGCATTGCCAGTCATCGAAAAAATACTGTGTTTCACTTTAAAAAACATTCTTTTTATGACCTATAGCCCTGATGGGTTCATTTGAGCATGGCCTTCCCTTTAAAATCGCCCAATAACGGAAGAAAATTTTTACCCCAAATCTTTTTTAGAAAAGGGGTTTACCCCTTTTGGGACAGAAAAGTTGGGGAAAAAAGGGTTTTACGAAGATACACTTCCGCCCAAAAGGGGCGTTCTTTTCATTTAGAGGAAAGGAATCAGTGATTCAGTTACCAGCAGCTCAAGATGCGTGGGAAATTAGAGTGTAAAAACGATGGGAGACTACATATTCATACTTGATGGCCGTGATTTTGTTTGGCGGACGTTTTGAAAAAATTATGAAAGCCTTTGAAAAAATTTCAGTTTTGATCCTGGATTAAATTCTGCGCCCCGGGTGAGCTGGGTGCTTTCTTAAAGTTTACTGGAGTAAGATGATTTATTTTTCGGTTTACCAATGATTCAGTGATTGAAAACGGTTGGTGGGGAATTATATGGGGTCGCATCATTTTGTAACAAACAAAAAAAACTTGGGGGACTAGATCAGTAAAGGTCTAAATCTCATGATTTAGATGCAAACAATCTGTATGGAGGGCAATGCGCAAAACACTTCCCTTACGCAACTTTAAAATGTACACAGGCGGCGATCCAAATAATATTCAAAAGGCATTAAAGTGGTTGAGCAGTTTAACGCCTGATCAACAGCGCGGTTTCATTCTAGAAGTTGACTTAGAATATCCTCATGAACTCCATGACCTGCATAATGACTATCCATTAGCAGCAGAAAGTCTAAAGATGGATCCAAGAGAGCCGCCTAAACTTGTGCCTAATCTTCGAGGCAAAAAAAATTATGTCTGTCATTACAGACTTCTACAATTTTATTTAAGACATGGTTTAAAGTTAACAGCTGTTCATCGCATATTGCTTTTGACCAAGAACAGTTCATGAAACCATACATCATGAAGAACACTGATCTCAGAACCAAATCCACAGATGCTTCAGAAAAAGACTTTTTCAAGCTGATGAACAACAGCTGTTTTGGAAAGACTATGGAGAATCCGCACAAGCGAAAGATGTCAGATTAGTCACCAAAGAGAACGAAGCAATTAAGCTGACTTCAAAACCTAATTATCAGGACTTTAGAAGATTTCATGATCAGCTTTTTGGCATAATGATGAAAAAAAAAGAAAGTCAAATTGACAAACCTGTATTTATTGGGTTTACTGTTTTAGAATTATCAAAGCTTTTGATGTTAGAGTTTCTTTATGACTACTTTAAGCCCTCGTATCCTGAGTCCAGAGTACTTTACACAGATAACAGATAGTTTTGTTATAGATATCCCTACTGAAGACATCTATAAAGACATGGAAATCGAAGTGGCTAAAGGAGCGAGTGGATGGTACGACACGTCCGATTACCCTAAAGATTCGCCTTTGCATTCAATTACTAACAAGAAGGTTTTAGGAAAGATGAAGGATGAATTATCTGGAAAGGTGATCAAGGAGTATGTGGGGTTAAGGTCAAAAATGTACAGTATTTCGAGCCAGGAGAAAATCATTAAGAAAGCAAAGGGAATATCTCGCAGCGTTGTGCAGTCAAACATATCACATGACAACTACAAAGAAGCATTGTTTGGCAATAAGACTTTTCATCATGACAACGTAAAACTGCGATCTAATCTACATGAGATCAACACAACAGTTGTAACAAAGAAGTCATTAGGTAGAACAAATACAAAAAGTGTGTTTGTTAATCCAGAGTATTTCATAAGCAAAAGGGGCACTGGAGACACCGTCAATTAATTAAAGGCTGGAACTGTGTCTTGCGGGATATCCTGCATTTCTTCTTTCAACAAAAGATACTTTGAGGGAGCGGTAGTTTTGTTTGTTCCAGTTCTCGTAATAAAACACGGGCCGATTCATTTTTTTACAATTCTTGTATTATTTCATATGGGTCAACACACCAAACTGGAACTGTTTGCCCTATGCGAGAGTCCCCTTACTGCTTCCCTCCCGTAAATAAAGGATACCTTACTTTCAAACCAAACGGTAAAAGTTTTAGCTGGTTATACTGGAGTCTTCAGCAACATTTATTGTTTTTTCTTTTTGATTGCATGTACTGGCATTAGGCCCTTTAAAAATTCATCATTATTCACTCGCGCAAACCTGAGGGCAGATTCTTCAACCCATTCTGTGTTGCGAGAAAATGTCAATTCACCTTCTCTGTGATAACTGGGTAGGATAAAAGTCTTTCGCTAACTTTGTTAAAGTTTTCAACTAAAGCCTAGATCTGTGAACCCCATGCCTCTATCTAAAAGTAACTACTCTGTGTTATAAACAATAATGATTTTACTTGGCCTTTAAATTCTTTTCCATCATCACTGAAATCATGCGAGAAAAGTTAAAGGACCCACGTTGGTATAATTATGTTTGATGGCAACCGCAACAGCAAAGCACTCTTTTGTGTTAATGGTACCGCATCTTTGTATCTTGTAGCATGTCAATGACTGTGAGTGCGTACATAAATCTTTTTCCGTCTAATGCCTAATCAGAGGGTAAATATAGAAACAAAAATCCATTTGATGGGAGTACGTTGAGTTTATTAACAAAGTGTTGGTCTCTGTATTCGACCTAGGGGCAGGTAAATAAATTTGCCAAATTGCTTGTTTAGATAACCATTCCTTTAGCTGTTGTTCACAGACGCCTGCCGCTTGGCTTAGCATTTTTAATTCTGTGATCCCTTCCAATTATCCTTTTGGCGAAATAAATAAATTTTTGTTCATTTTTTTATTCAGCACCAAAATTATGTGCAACAAAATACAACGACGGACATACCCAACGACAAGTAAACCCCGATTTCCTATGCATCTATTTGTTTTTCTGAAGGTTGATAAAAGTCACTGAATTTTGTGGGGGCAATGCCCTGATATGGTTTGCCTGTTTACTAGATAATATTGTTATTATTGCTTGATCAACATTTTTAAATGAGTAAGCTGCATGCCTCCTGTCTTTTCATGTGCATTAATAAAATCTAAACTGCTCAGTCTCTGCCATTCATAGGCGTTCTGTTGCAGCAGCTAGTTCTCCATAGCTGTGTTTTATGTCTTTTTCTCCTCGCCGACATTCCCCAGTTTAAACTAAATGCTAAGTTACATCCGCTAAAAGCAAGCGCATCACACCACAAGCGCCCCTATCATTATGGCGAGTGAAGCCATTTTTTATAAAAGTTAAATTTTCTTACATAGTTATAGTGACTGGAATTAATTCCTTGCTTAAACTAGAAAATCTTTCGTAGCAACCCGAAGCTGCCCAATGAAATCAATCAGCTTTGCTGAATCCACAACGTCCTAGTTTTGGCCAAGATCTGCGGTTTAATTCTTAACCAGGCTTCTTACCAAGCATAGAGTATCCAGACGACTTAGACCTCCATAACAGCAGAATGGTATACAAGGATGGTACAGTTTTATCCGGTGCTCATTATTATAAAATAAAATAATTATAATTATCAGAATAAAAAACAAGACCATGATAGATCTACTACAGCTACAAGGCGGCCAAAACCTACTTGAACATATGAATGACCAAGTTGATGGTCCAAGCTGTTCTGCCCCACAAGGAGAGGTTGTATCTAATTGCAGCGAGGAGGAAAAACAAAACAGTTCCACGGAACTGACATCACATTAGAACAGAATTCAACATATGTCGCCGCAATACAATTAAAGTATCATCACAGGTATGAAGCCGCAGCTGGGGTCTTATACTGGTTGTGAAGTGTGGGGCAACGGTTCCTTAGATTGACCACAAAACTAGAGTTTTAGTAGATTTGCGCCCATTGAATTCTGAACAGGATTTTATTATGACATAAACGCAGTAACCAGTTTAAACAAAGTCATTAAAGTCCACTAAGGGTTGTATCTTTATATACAGATTTTGGAACATTGTTATCGCCAATAGCTCAAGGGATTATAACTTAAATCATAAAGATATTATATTTTTCCCTTCAACAATGAACGACTGGAAAATCAGCAGAATCAGAAAACACAGTGATATCAGGTGGAGAAAGTAACAAGCAAGAAAATCAGCAGAAAAGCGCAGAATCAGGTGAGGCCATTAAAAATCCAGGGCGAGTTGAAGCTGGAAAAAAATTAGCAGAGTGAACCGACAAAAAAAAAATAAATGTTACAGAATATGACTCATCATGAAAACATAACCCCGCCCCCAACGCCAGAACAAGTTTTGATTCAATGCCCGCTATAAAAAATCCATGTGATACAAGGGCACCAAAAGTCTTCATGGAATATTGAACTAAAAACTGTTGCCAATTTTTTGGCGCCATTGCTGCAGTTGTGGGCGGTTATACAGTTCTAAAAATATAGAACCGATGCAACAAAAACAACATGCAAACAAAAAAAATCTGAACCTAAATACAGAAAGAGACAACTGCACGCCAAAAACCGGCCAATAACAAAGCATCATTTGATCCATTTTCAAATAGTAATAATATTATAAATTTTTTAAATAAAAAAAAATCATGGCGTCAATTATAATGATGAAAGAGTCAAAAAATAAAGACCTGGCGCCTATCAAAGGACATTACCAAAGACCCGAATTGTAATCAATGCGGATGCTTCGGAAGTAAAACCTTCCCTTAGATCTAATGCAGAGAACGCTGAGCAAGACATTCTCACGATGACGCGTTTTTATTGAGGCGTGTGTGTAACTAAATAAGACATCTACTATTAAGAAAAAAACAAAGATTGGTATTTTTTGATGATTATAAGAAAACTTGAAATAAAATAAAAAACTATGGATTGAAACTTAGAGGAAGACTTATCAAGAACTTTATCAAGAACTTGATCAAAAAACTTAAAAAGAACTTAATTTACAACTTGATCAAGAACTTATAAAAACTTTGGGGATAACTTTAGAAATGACTAAGGACAACTTAGAAGTAACTTAAGTAAGAACTTGATAATAACAAGTTAAAAAACTTAGAAGGAACTTGATGAAGCCATGCGTGGTGTGGGGGGTGGGGCAGTGGGGGTGGGGGGTGATGCATGCAGTGGGCAGGACAAAACACACAATAAACAACAAACAACACAATAACAGTCCGGGGTGGGGGTGGGGACGATGGCCCTGCGTGTGGATGCCAAAACACCCAAACAAACAAAAAGAGGAACAACATGGCCACTTCTTGCTTTGTACAAAACAGGTTTGTCTACCGCGCAACCTCAAATCAACCCCAAGTGATCACATAGGGACGTTTTGGCCTAGATTTGGGCCGCTGAGCTTTTTGCAGTGCAGCCGGCGCTTATCAGTCCAGCGATCACATAGGTCGTTTGAACCTAGTTTGCCACCGAGCTTTGCAGGTGCTACCGTCATTGGGCGGCAACGATCACATAGGGTTTGTTTGGCCTAGAATGCTGTGCCCTCTTTTCTCAACAGCTTGCAACTTGCTTTAGCGATTTTACGCAATTACTGCTGTATCCAGCTTTTATGGCACTCTAATCGCAGTATAGATATAACACATCCGTCATTGTATATTAGGAGCATTTATATGAAGATAGTGCTGGCCACACCAACTCCTCTCCATACAGGTAAGATGTACTAAGGTCTGGCCTAGCCCAACTAGTTTTGCCCAGAACCCCTCGAAAATCGCCAACCAGTGCATAAGTTTAATAAATGTTTGGCGTTGCTACACAGTTCATTATACTGAATCCTAGCTATGGAAAATAGGATAGTTATAAAACAAAACCAGAAAGTTGAATGAGTTTCCTACAAAACGAAACAGACATGTTCACCTGCGTCTTAAGAAATAAACGCCATGTTTATAGCGTATTTGTTTTTTTAAACATGACTTGGGCTGTCTCAAGCCAACGCCCAACAATGTACAACGGCAACGCGTGATGGATTGTTTTGCTTGCCGGCATATCAACAATGCAGCGCCATTTCATAAAAAAGGAACCAACTCATCGAAGTCCAAACACATAATTTAAACATGCTATATTTTGTTCAGCAATATTGGCCTTTCATCGTTATACATTTCCCATGACCCACCCAAACCAATAATATAGTCCGTCCATGTCCAAAGCAGTTTACGGTTCACTTTTCTTTTTCTGTTCCTTCTAGAAAGCACATACGTCTTTTCGGTTTTCGCTGTCAACGAACATGCTTCACCTCGTTACTTATTTCAACAAATACTCTGACCAGAAATGTAAGGTAAAACTTTGTGGAGTTCAATGGCAGAGCCTCACATCATTGAAACTGGTATCCATTTTTTTAGAATAAGACAACCAAGCACAGACACAGCGAAGTAAAAGCTCCTTGCCAGGTCCGGAGTCAGTAGAAGAATATGAAAACCGGATGATTGAAACTGTCATTGTGAGCGCTATTAAACAGCGCCCACAGCGGCAGAGAAAAAGCTTATGACATATATTGCAATGCGCAACCCGGCGTGATGGAGTGGGTGAGAAGGGGAGGAGGCGGCCGCAGTATTGAAAAAATAAGCCTCTCAGAAGTGTCGGACAGTGTTGAGGCCGCGCGCGCGCGTGAATGAGTGTCTGTCTGTGCCCCATGTGTGGAGTTGTGTGTGTGAGTGTGGTGTATTGTGTGTGTGTGTGTGTGGTGTGTGTGTGTGCATACACTCTCTGCCTCTCTCTCTCTCTCTCTCTTTCTCTGTCCTGTCTGTTATTCTGAGGGCAACTTAACCTTAACTTGTAGGATTCTCTCTCTCTCGTCCCCACGCTGTAATTAACATACCGCGAAGTAATCGGATAGCCTGGTGCACCCACCGTGTATATGGGCGCGTTCAGCCACAACTGCTTTTCCCTGCGTTACTCTATGGGGCGTGTTCAGTCCTGGCTACTTTCCCCTACGCTACTCTATGAAAACTTTAGTAAATTAGTATTGAAAACGGATAACCGTACACAGTATGTTTGTTTGTAGATAATCGTTATTTTTGGTTATTGAAGTCTTGCTTGTTAGAGAACGTATAAATGCCAATCCTGGGCACTTTCGCCCGAAAACTTGGTGGAGGAGCAAGTGGCCCAGAACAGACATCCTGTTCTCTGAAAGCCTGCCTCAGCGATGGCGGCCAACATGCCACGCTACGTCACGGTGAGAATACCTCAAGCCTAAGAGGAACCTTGCACGTGCGGCAGGTGAAAAGACAGGTGAGAGGCCGATAGAGACAGCCAGTACAAGAAAAAGATACCAGCCACCCGTGAACCTGCAGGATGAATTGCACGGGCAGTGGAATTAGAGAGAGAGAGAGAGAGAAAGTAAACCTAACCTGACTGAACTACACCAAAGGTGCAACCACACCACAAGCCACATTAAGGGACAGATATACGACAACAACGACGACAACAACCAAATGAACAATTCTACTACCCTAGATGGGCCAATCGTCGTAGGCCTCGTAACAAACCCGTGACATATGTGTATGTGTGTACGTGTGTGTATGTATATGTATATATATGTAGTGTGTGTGGGTATATATATGTGTGCATATGGATATAATCTTATTGAAAAATGATTATGTTGTCCCCTTTTTTCACTCTCTCTCTCTCTCTCTCTCTCTCTCTCTCTCTCTCTCTCTCTCTCTCTCTCTCTCTCTCTCTCTCTCTCTCTCTTCTCTCTCTGTCTGTGCATGCGTGCGTGTGTATGTTCCGAATTCCGTACATATTTTGTCATGTTCATTTTACTGTCTGATTTTATACAGGCTAATTATTGCACGTTTTAGTACATTTCCATTTCAAATCATTACATCTCATGCTGTTCCCCCTCTCCCTTCCATCCTCTCTCTCTCTCTCTCTCTCTCTCTCTCTCTCTCTCTCTCTCTCTCTCTCTCTCTCTCTCTCTCTCTCTTTTTCTCTTTTTTTCCTTTGCTTTCTTACATTATTTCATTTCACTGCATGTTGTAGTCCCTACTCAGGGCGAGGACTGGATGTAAAAAAGCACGTTAGTGCTTATCTATTATCCTCGTAAATAAAGAATTTTGTCTTGTCTCTCTCTCTCTGTATATACTGTCTTTCTTATTCTCTCTCTCTCTCTCTCTCTCTCTCTCTCTCTCTCTCTCTCTCTCTCTCTCTCTCTCTCTCTCTCTCTCTCTCTCTCTCTCTCTCTCTCTCTCTCTCTCTCTTGCACACAAGCGCGTTCAAGTAGCCTACATGCTCTCTTTGTCTCATCTTCTTATCATGCTTTTGCTCATATATGATTTGATATGTATTGTTTCATTATTTTTAGTCAGTTCTTTCCTGAGTTATATTGCACATATTATTAATGCGTTTGTCCTAAAATGATTTTCTCCATGAGTGGTTTCAGTTTTATTTATTCAATGATTCTCTCCAGTTCTGTCTCTCTCTGTCTCTTTCTGTCTCTGTCTCTCTCTGTCTCTCCCTCTCTTCTCTTCTCTCTCTCTCTCTCTCTCTCTCTCTCTCTCTCTCTCCTCTCTCTCTCTCTCTCTCTCTCTCTCTCTCTCTCTCCTTCCTTCTCTCAAATTCCATCACTTTCATCTTCCACTTTCATCCTCTCCTTCTCTCTCTCTCTCTCTCTCTCTCTCTCTCTCTCTCTCTTCTCTCTCTCTCTCTCTCCTCTCTCTCTCTCTCTCTCTCTCTCTCTCTCTCTCTCTCTCTCTCTCTCTCTCTCTCTCTGCCTGTCTGTCCGTCTCTCTCTCTCTCTCTCTCTCTCTCTCTCTCTCCTCTCTCTCTCCTCTCTTCTCTCTCTCTCTCTCTCTCTCCTCTCTCTCTCTCTCTCTCTCTCTCTCTCTCTCTCTCTCTCTCTTCTCTCTCTCTCTCTCTCTCCTCTCTGCGTGTATTTGTGTGTTCAAAAATATGTACGCACTTTGTCATATTCACTTCACTGTCTGTTTTCATACATGCCATCTTGTACGTTGTAGTACACTTACATATGTTTCCCCAGCCCACCTCACTCCCTACCCCCACTCTCTCCTTCCCCTTCACTATTGTTATTCTCATTTTGATTTTTTTTTTTGTTTTTTTTTTGTTATTATTATTTTTATTGTTGTTTTGTTTGTTATTATTCTTTTTTTTTGTTTTGTTTTCATTTATCTTCTGTTTTCATTTGATGTTCCTCTATGATTACATGACCGCTTTGCTTGCTTCTTTGATTTCTTACATTAATTGATTTCACTGCATGTTGTAGTCCCTACTCAGGGCGAGGACTGGATGTAAAAAAGCACGTTAGTGCTTATCTATTATCCTCGTAAATAAAGAATTTTGTCTTGTCTTGTCTTGTCTTGTCTCTCTCTCTGCGAGTGCGTGCGTGCGTGCATGGGTGCGTGCGTGCATGCATGTTTGTATATGTGTGTGTGTGTGTGTGTGTGTGTGTGTGTGTGTGTGTGTGTGTGTGTGTGTGTGTGTGTGTGTGTGTGTGTGTTCCAAATTCTGTACATACTTTGTCAGATTCATTTTACTGTCTGTTTTTATACATGCTTATTGTTGTAGGTTATAGTACATTTCCATATGCTCCCCCAGCCCCCCCCCCCCCCCCCTATCCCCACCCCACTCTCTTCTTCCCCTTCATTTAAAATTCTTTTTTTTTAATTTCTCTTCTATTTTCATTTGATGTTCCACTATGACCGCCTTGTTTGTTTGCTTGTTTGCTTTCTTCCATTATTACATTTCACTGCATGTCATAGTCCCTACCCAGGGCGAGGACTGGATGTAAAAAAGCGCGTCAGTGCTTGTCTATTATCCTCGTGAATAAAAAATCTATCTTATCTTATTATATCTTCTCTCTCTCTCTCTCTCTCTCTCTCTCTCTCTCTCTCTCTCTCTCTCTCTCTCTGTATATATATATATATATATATATATATATATATATATATATATATATATATATGTGTGTGTGTGTTAAAAGAGAGAGAGAGAGAAGAGAGAGAGAGAGAGAGAGAGAGAGAGAGAAGAGAGAGAGAGAGAGAGAGAGAAGCTTACCTTTTACGTCTACCGCCATCCGCCACTTTTGTTACATATTATCTGACAGCAAGGTCTTTTTCTCCCTCTTACGCCATCTACACACACAGTGACAAATCACACACACACACACACACACACACATACAACACCTCCACCATTACTACTACCACCCTCCCTCCCCACCCCCACCACCTCCCAGCCCCCCCACTCCCACCCCCAGCTTCCATCTCCTACCCATCCGCCTCCTCTGAACTCGCCTGTGAAGTTTCAGGACATGGTTTCGTGACTCGTTCTTGTTCTTTCCAAACATAAATACACGACGCATTCATCGATAAAGCTGAATCTTTGTTATTTCAAAACGTCCATACACGACGCATTCATCGCTAGAGTTGAATCTTTGTTATTTCAAAACATCAATACACGACGCATTCATCGATAAAGCTGAATCTTTGTTATTTCAAAACGTCAATACACGACGCATTCATCGCTAAAGCTGAATCTTTGTTATTTCAGAACGTCAATACACGACGTATTCATCGCTAGAGTTGAATCTTTGTTATTTCAAAACATCAATACACGACGCATTCATCGCTAGAGTGGAATCTTTGTCACTCTGACTGTAGTGTCTTCTCTCACTCTCACTTATACAGATAATCAATCCTCTGTGTGTGCTGGGGGGGGGGGGGGGGGGTCTCATTCATACAGATGGCCAATCCGCGCGCGCGCGCGCGCGTGTGTGTGTGTGTGTGTGTGTGTGTGTGTGTGTGTGTGTGTGTGTGTGTGTGTGTGTGTGTGTGTGTGTGTGTGTGTGTGTTAGTCTGTTTAACGCCTGTTCACTGCAAGTGATATTAAACGGTGGGAAAGGATGGGGGAGAGGAGAAGGGAGATGGAGAGTGGGAAGAAGTTGACTGCTGGTAAGTTTGACATGAACGTACGTGTGTTTGTCAGTACTTGCGTGAGTGTGTACAAGTGTAATTCAGAGCTGTGGTTGGAGTTTTTCTTTTCATTGATACTTTCATCCATAGACATATTTCGTCGGCATATTGAACTAAAACTGGATCTTTCGATAAACCCCTAGGAAGATC